>CM046431.1:41287080-41333352 GCA_025506505.1 Flaveria sonorensis | reverse complement strand
GACTCGATGTGACATCCGGTAATTTTCCGTTACCAAACTCCGTTTGTTCCGTTAAGTCTTGCATACACGTGTCGAGCACACACACTAGTTGTCGTTGAACGTTGGTGACTTAACAATAATCAGTAATGTTAAATTGATGATAATTAAGTTAACAATGTGATTATTAAGTTATGCTTATGTGATTTGAATGTTAACTGTAATTTTATCGCGTAACGTGAAAACGTGCATATTTATTTCGTGTGTTTTTGTGATAAATGGAATTATGCATGATTGTTATTTGTGATTAATAATAATTGTGTTTAGTAGTTAAAAACTATTCAAAAACTATTCAAAAAGCTTATTTTTATAAAATACAAATATAAGGGTTAAAAGGGTAATTATGGGTATTTAATAAAATAAAAATCAAAACTCCAACCCTAATCCCACCCATCGGCCGCGACTTGCATCCTCTCTCCCTCTCCTCTTCGAATTCAGCCCAAGAACAAGCAATCATCTTCGGTTTGGGTCGATTTCAAGGCATAGAACACGTTGGAATCATCAATTGCAAGCCATTACACGTTTAAAGGTTAGATTTTTGTATGTTTTGATGAGTCTTCATGTTGGCCGAATGTTTCATGCGAAACTGCAAATTGGTGTTGATTGATGCCTAATTGTTGATGTTAATGTTTGTTAGATAGATTACATGTTAATTAACGTCAAGTATGCAATAAAGGTTGGATTTTTACAAGTTTTTATGGAAATTACATTAGGGCCGAAACCCTAATTCGAAACTTGCAATTGTGGATCGATTTGTTGATGTGGTTAGTGTTATTATGTTAGTTGTTGTATATATGCTAGTTAACGTCGATTATGCAAGAAAGCTATGATTTTGATACATTGTTCATAGGTTACTAATAATAGTAACTTTATTTTGCATGAATTGATGATTGGATGATGTATGAATGTTATGGATGTGTTTGTGATGATGATTAGATGCTAGTTGATGATATGAACAATTGAAAATCAAGAAGATGTGTTATAGTTCATACATTGCTAAAAATAGTAACTTTTGTGTTGAATGTTGATGAATCATGATGATTAAGTGTTGTTGATCATGTTTAGATGTTGTCATGGACTTGAATGGTATATAATTGATGAATTCATGAATGTAGTGTGAGTTTGATGAATTTGGGATGAACTTTCCCAAAAGGGAAACTTTATTGTGCAAATCCTTGAATTGGATGATTTGAGCATGTTTGGGATATTAGGATCATGCTAGTGTATTCATGGATGATTTCTAAGGTAACTAAATGTGTTGTTTGTGTTGTATGATGTTTAGTTGGATAGTTATCTGATTTGCCTGTTTGTGGGAATTCATGGTAATGGGTCATATGGGTATGTTAGGACTATTGTTGGGTTGTATGTTGATCATGTATGATATGCTGTTGTGTTAGTATTAACGAGTTATCACCTATAATGTCACCAACGGGTCAAACGGGTCAACTGGGTCAAATGTGTCTTGTCTTTCTTAAACCTTGAGTCTCTTGGTTTGTAGAACACTTAGGGTTTCATGTTGATTCTGTGTACATGTACTTATGTACTCTCTTGTTTCTAGGTGACCTTTGAAGGTTGTCTTTCCCTCTTTCTTTCAAGTTAAGCTCTAGGTTAATTCTTGCGCGTATCAGGTGAGTTCTTGCCCCACTTATTTTACATAATCTCTTTTGGGGGAGATAGCATACTGTTGATCACAAACGCTTTTATATATGAGTGTGTATAATATTGATATAGTGCTGTTTACCATGGAAAGTCCTCACACTTTCGGATTGTTAATATTGAATAGCGGGGAAATCTTGGGTAGTACTACTGGGTCTGACGAGCCCCACCTGTGCGACTCGAGGTCAAACGGGTGCAATTTTGTCCTAACACATATTCGTCACGACACGGTAAGTCGTGACGGGAGGCAACAAACGTAACACAGTCAGCTTCGATCGCGAAATCACTATGATTAATATTTTTATGTTAATACTAGCTATCTATTGCAATACACTACTTATGCTCTGGAAACTGTTGATTGGTTTATATTTTAACGCAAACTCTTGAACTCACCAACCATGTGTTGACTTGTTTAGTATGCTATTCTCAGGTTAAGGTTGCCAGTTGCCTAGGAGCACGCACACCAGCATCGTTGAGTTGTCTACATTGTTTTTGTTTACACATTTGGGTTTATTTTCCTATTAAACATTTGTGTTTGGGGCGCGTATGTTTTGCGCATTCTCTTTACATACTACTTGTTTTGGTTTTCTGTTTTAAAAACGCTTCCGCAGTATTTTAAACGTTAACTCTGGTTTTGTTTATTTATCATATAGAGTCGTTCTTGGTAACTAATGACTGAGATCCTGGTAGTCACGCGCCTCGCGGTAAACCCCGCTCGCGGATTTTGAGGGTGTGACAGATTGGTATCAGAGCCATCAGCGAGTTTAAGGAACGGTATACATAGACTATATCAGAGTGGTAGACATATTGCGTTAGCTATGGTTTACCTACAGATATACCTTGAGGGAACTAGTTGCATACACTAGACTATAACCGCACAGTTGTTAGTTATTATCGCTTACTCTCCTTACTGTATACTCATTGGCATACGCAACACGTACTTCGCAGCATGGCATCGTCGTCCAGAAATTTAGGCAAGAGACCTGCACGATCGAGTCACCTCCTACTTCTCCCGTACCGGATAGGGGATTTAACTGGCCTCGACATCCTTATCCTCCTAGCGAGATAGACTGGGATCAGCCTTTCATACCTCCTGAGCTCGATCCTCCGCGTAACTGGGATTTTTACCCCACTTACATAAACCGTATGGCTTATAGAGAACGCGTACCACCAGTAGCACCTACACGACCTAGGACTAGGTCATCAACCGCCTCTACTTTGCCTACACTTCCTACCTTGAGCATCCCTCTGGAGCAGGCATTTGCAGCCCTAGTAGCCACACTGGACACAGAGCGACAGCGGATTAGAGGACTCACTGATGAGAACTCTGCATTACGATCTGAGATGCGTCAGCTGCGTTACCAGGTAGATACGCTTCAGGAGCGACTTTCGATGGCCATTGGTGGACATCATACGCTGGCAGGCAACGTGGTAGCACTTAGTGAGCGCATGGACGCACAAGATCACCATAACATAGTGATCGATGATAGGTTTGCTGATCTAGAGGCACAACTAGCAGCACTTCAGGTTGTTGAAGCCCCTGCACCTTTGGGAAGACCCTAATGAGGAAGAACCAGAAGAAGATCCGGAGGAAGAACTGGATGAAGTCCAGAAGTTGGAGGCTTTCTGGCAATTAAAGATGGAAGGAATCTGAGATCGAGGTTTACACCATGAGGTCTCACGATTTGGCAACGCTTTGCCCAGGCATGATCAATCCGCCGATCAAATGAATTGAGCTTTATCAGCGTGGCTTGGTTCCGGAGATACAAAGCATGGTGACTGTTGTGAACCTCACCACTATCCAGCAGGTTATTCGATTGGCTCACAAGCTTACTGACCAAGCAGTGGAGCAGGGAAGCTACCCAAACATGCGCTATGGCAAGCGTGCCTGACAATAAATGCAACTGGGACAACTCTGGCAATAAGGGATCTTTGTCAAACAACCATCTCTCAGCAACATCAGCAGCAACAACAGCAACTCAGCATCAAATCCACAGCAACAAAGGAGGTTTGATAACAACCGAAATTCCAATCAGCCATCCTCGGCATCGCAGGGACAAGGAGGCTATGTGGGGAAAAGTCCTAAGTGCAATCGATGCAACTACCACCACACCGGTCATGTGTGACAACTTCGATGCCAACGCTGTGGTAAGTGGGCATGCGGCCAAAGACTGCCGGGGTGAACTGATGAAGAAGCCACAACAATCACAAGAAACTTCGAAAGGTTGTTTTGAGTGCGGAAAAGAAGGCCATTACAACGCAACTGTCCCCAGCTTAAGAGGAATGGTAATGGTAACAACAACAATGGGAACAACAACAATAATAACAATGGCAACAACAATAACAACAACAATGGTAATGGCAACAACAATGGTGGAAACAATAATGGAGCCAAAGGAAGAGCCTTCGTCATTGGCTCAGGTGAGGCTCTAAACGATCCTACAACAGTAACTGGTAAATTTTCGGTTAATGGTTGTTTGCTACTGTATTATTCGATACCGGAGCCGATAGAAGTTTCGTGTCCACTAGGTTCTGTAGTCTTTTAAGTGATATGCCCTCAGCCTTAGAATCTAAATACACCGTGGAGTTAGCTAACGGCACACAGATTCACGTAACGCATATTCTTAGAGACTGCAAGATAGAGCTTGCTGGTCATACATTCACTATAGATCTCATGCCTGTTACACTAGGAAGTTTGATGTGGTAGTAGGCATGGATTGGCTTTCCGATAAACAAGCAGAAGTCATATGCCACGAGAAGATCATACGGATTCCCATTGGTGAAGAAGTCCTTACGGTCAGAGGTGATAGGAGTGGTGCGTGATAGGCATCATCTCGTTTATGAAGCACAAAGTTGTTACGAAAGGGTCGACTAGCCATATTAGCACTCGTCACAGATAAACAGACTGAGGAAAAGAAGATAGAGGATATCCCCGTAGTTCGTGAGTTTCCTCGAGGTGTTTCCGGAAGACCTTCCTGGATTACCGCCTCATCGTCAAGTTGAATTCCAGATTGAGTTGACTCCAGGAGCCGCTCCATTGCGAGAGCACTACCGATACTCCGGAACAAACTGCAGGAATTAATCCGCTCAACTACAAGAGTTGTTGGTAAAGGGTTCCTCGGCGACCGAGTTCGGCGCCCTGGGGTAGCTCCAGTGTCTTTTTGTGAAGAAGAAGGATGGTACATTTCGAAATGTGCATTGACATAGGGAACTGAACAAGTTACTATCAAGAATATATATCCTTCCTCGTATCGATGATTTGTTTGATCAACTGCAAGGATCAAGCTATTACTCTAAGATTGATCTGAGTCTGGGTATCATCAGCTGAGAGTTCGAGAAGAGGACATCTCGAAGACTGCTTTCGTACACGATATGGTCACTATGAATTTTTGGTCATGCATTTGGGTTGACGAATGCACCAGCAGTATTCATGGACCTCATGAATCGCGTGTGCAAACCCTATCTTGATCAGTTGGTTTATCGTCTTTATTGATGACATACTGATATACTCAAGGACCGAGAAGAACATGAGAAGCACTTACGTTTAATCTTGGAATTACTTAGAAGGAACAACTGTACGCAAAGTTTTTCTAAGTGTGATTTCGTGGATACGTGAGGTACAATTCTTGGGTCATATTGTCAACGAGAAGGGAATCCTGTTGATCCTGCTAAATTGAAGCGATAAAGAATTGGTCTGTTCCTAAGACACCAAGTGAGATACGACAATTCCTTGATTAGCGGGATATTATCGACGATTCATTGAAGGATTCTCTAAGATTGCACAACCTCTCACAGCCTTGACTCACAAGGGAACGACGTACAAATGGGTGAGAGTCAGGAATCTGCTTTTCAGTTGCTGAAACATAAATTGTGTAGCGCACCAATATTAGCGTTACCGGATGGTAGTGATGACTTCGTAGTCTACTGCGATGCGTCTATTCAAGGACTTGGATGTGTCTTGCAGCGGGATAAAGTGATAGCTTACGCCTCTAGACAATTGAAGATTCATGAGAAGAACTATACCACCCATACTTGGAACTGGGTGCGGTAGTTTTTGCCTTAAAGATCTGGAGACATTACTTGTACGTTACCAAAGCACCATCTACACCGATCACAAGAGTCTTCAGCACATCTTTGAGCAAAAAGTTGAACATGAGACAGAGACGCTGGGGTGGAATTGTTAAACGACTATGATTGTGCTATTAAGTACCACCCGGGAAAGCAAATGTAGTTGCTGATGCGTTGAGTAGAAAAGAGACTGCTAAACCTCGACTGTGCGAGCTCTGCAACTAATGATTAGTACGCAATTACCTGAACAAATCCGTGATGCTCAAACTGAAGCTCTGAAGGTAGAAACATGAGTTTAGAGGGGTTACGTGGAATGGAAAAGCAATTAGAAGTAAAAGCGGATGGGATTCATTACTTCATGGATAGACTATGGGTACCTCTACATGGAAATCTGAGAGATTGGTCATGAGTGAGGCTCATAAGTCCAAGTATTCTATACATCCTGGATCTGACAAGATGTACCACAATTTGAAGGCGCACTATTGGTGGCCTAACATGAAAGCAATGTAGCTACTTATGTGAGTAAGTGTCTGACTGCTCGAAGGTTAAAGTGGAGTATCAAAAACCATCTGGTCTGCTACAACAACCCGAGATCCCTATGTGGAAGTGGGATCAAATATCAATGGATTTTATTACTAAGTTACCTCGCACTTCTACGGGTTGTGATACAATATGGGTTATCGTGGATCGATTAACAAATCTGCTCATTTCCTAGCGATAAAGGAACAGATAAGATGGAGAAGTTAACCCGACTTTTATCTAAGGAGATCGTTTCGAGGCATGGAGTACCGATCTCAATTATTTCTGATAGCGATTCTCGTTTCACATCACACTTCTGGCATCGTTGCAGAAAGCTTTAGGTACGTGATTGGATATGAGTACTGCTTATCATCCACAGACTGATTGTCAAAGCGAGCGTACTATACAGACTTTGGAGGACATGTTACGTGCTTGTGTGATTGACTTCGGGAATAACTGGGAAGTTCACCTACCATGTGGTGGAATTTTCTTACAACAACAGTTATCACACTAGTATAAAGGCAGCACCATTGAAGCTTTGTATGGGAAAGTGTAGATCACCAGTTGCTGGGCTGAAATTGGTGATAGTCAATTAACGGGTCCCGAGTTAGTACACGAGACAACTGAGAAGATTGTTCAGATAAGAAACCGCATGGCCCACGGCGAGACAGACAGAAAAAGCTATGCTGACAAACGACGAAAACCTTTGGAATTTCAGACAGGTGACAAAGTTTTATTAAAAGTCTCACCATGGAAAGGCGTAGTTCGGTTTGGTAAGCGAGGAAAGCTAAATCCGAGATACGTTGGACCATTTGAGATAGTGGAAAGAATTGGTCCAGTGGCTTATCGACTAGCCTTACCTGACTCATTGAGTGGAATCCATGATGTATTCCATGTTTCAAATCTAAAGAAATGTTTAACGGATGAAACGATGGTCGTACCACTGGAAGAAGTTCAAGTAGATGAACAATTACGTTTCATTGAGGAACCTGTCGAAGTGATGATCGTGAGGTAAAACGCTTAAGCAAAGCAAGATACCCATCGTCAAAGTTCGTTGGAACTCGAGACGTGGACCAGAATTCACGTGGGAACGTGAAGATCAAATGAAGCTTAAGTACCCTCAGCTATTCGAAAGGACGATGCCAGCCGGCGAAGGTATGATTAAATTTCGGGACGAAATTTTCTTTCAACATGGGGATGATGTGACAACTCATCCAAAACTCACACGATTTCGATTTCCTTGTGCCAATGCAGTAGACCAGTAATGGAACACTCACCATGTAACGCAATTTTCGGACGAAATTCTTTCAACATGGGGATAATGTGACATCCGGTAATTTTCCGTTACCAAACTCCGTTTGTTCCGTTAAGTCTTGCATACACGTGTCGAGCACCACACACTAGTTGTCGTTGAACGTTGGTGACTTAACAATAATCAGTAATGTTAAATTGATGTAATTAAGTAACAATGTGATTATTAATTATGCTTATGTGATTTGAATGTTAACTGTATTTTATCGCGTAACGGTAACATATTTTTTTTCGTGTTTTTTGTGATAAATGGGAATTATGCATGATTGTTATTTGTGATTAATAATATTGTGTTTAGTAGTTAAAAAACTATTCAAAAACTATTCAAAAAGCTTATTTTTATAAAATACAAATTATAAGGGTTAAAAGGGTAATTATGGGTTATTTAATAAAATAAAAATCAAAACTCCAACCTAATCCCACCCATCGGCCGCGACTTGCATCCTCTCTCCTCTCCTCTTCGAATTCAGCCCAAACACAAACAATCATCTTCGGTTTTGGTCGATTTCAAGGCATAGAACACGTTGGAATCATCAATTGCAAGCCATTACACGTTTAAAGGTTAGATTTTTGTATGTTTTTGATGAGTCTTCATGTTGGCCGAGTGTTTCAAGCGAAAACTGCAAATTGGTGATTGATTGATGCCTAATTGTTGATGTTAAGTGTTTGTTAGATAGATTACATGTTAATTAACGTCAAGTATGCAATAAAGGTTGGATTTTACAAGTTTTTATGGAAATTACATTAGGGCCGAAACCCTAATTCGAAACTTGCAATTGTGGATCGATTTGGTGATGTTGGTTAGTGTTATTATGTTAGTTGGATTGCATATATGCTAGTTAACGTCGATTATGCAAGAAAGCTATGATTTTGATACATGTTCATAGGTTACTAATAATAGTAACTTTATTTTGCATGAATTGATGATTGGATGATGTATGAGTTATGGATTTGTTTGTGATGATGATTAGATGCTAGGTTGATGATATGAACAATTGAAAATCAAGAAGATGTGTTATAGTTCATACATTGCTAAAATAGTAACTTTTGGTGTTGAATGTTGATGAATCATGATGATTAAGTGTTGTTGATCATGTTTAGATGTTGTCATGGACTTGAATTGGTATATAATTGATGAATTCATGAATGTAGTGTGAGTTTGATGAATGGTGAACTTTCCCAAAAGGGAAACTTATTTTGTGCAAATCCTTGAATTGGATGATTTGAGCATGTTTGGGATATTAGGATCATGCTAGTGTATTCATGGATGATTTCTAAGGTAACTAAATGTGTTGTTTGTGTTGTAGGATGTTTAGTTGGATAGTTATCTGATTGGGCTGTTTGTTGGAATTCATGGTAATGGGTCATATGGGTATGTTAGGACTATTGTTGGGTTGTATGTTGATCATGTATGATATGCTGTTGTGTTAGTATTAACGGTTATCACCTATAATGTCGCCAACGGGTCAAACGGGTCAACTGGGTCAAATGTGTCTTGTCTTTCTTAAACCTTGAGTCTCTTGGTTTGTAGAACACTTAGGGTTTCATGTTGATTATGTGTACATGTACTTATGTACTCTTGTGTTCTAGGTGACCTTTGAAGGTTGTCTTTCCCTCTTTCTTTCAAGTTAAGCTCTAGGTTAATTCTTGCGCGTATCAGGTGAGTTCTTGCCCCACTATTTTACATAATCTCTTTTGGGGGAGATAGCATACTGTTGATCACAAACGCTTTTATATATGAGTGTGTATAATATTGATATAGTGCTGTTTACCATGGAAAGTCCTCACACTTTCGGATTGTTAATATTGAATAGCGGGGAAATCTTGGGTAGTACTACTGGGTCTGACGAGCCCCACCTGTGCGACTCGAGGTCAAACGGGTGCAATTTTGTCCTAACACATATTCGTCACGACACGGTAAGTCGTGACGGGAGGCAACAAACGTAACACAGTCAGCTTCGATCGCGAAATCACTATGATTAATATTTTTATGTTAATAGACTAGCTATCTATTGCAATACACTACTTATGCTCTGGAAACTGTTGATTGGTTTATATTTTAACGCAAACTCTTGAACTCACCAACCATGTGTTGACTTGTTTAGTATGCTATTCTCAGGTTAAGGTTGTCAGTTGCCTAGGAGCACGCACACCAGCATCGTTGAGTTGTCTACATTGTTTGTTTACACATTTGGGTTTATTTTCCTATTTAACATTTGTGTTTGGGGCGCGTATGTTTTGCGCATTCTCTTTACATACTACTTGTTTTGGGTTTTCTGTTTTAAAAATGCTTCCGCAGTATTTTAAACGTTAACTCTGGTTTTGTTTATTTATCATATAGAGTCGTTCTTGGTAACTAATGACTGAGATCCTGGTATGTCACGCGTCTCGCGGTAAAACCCGCTCGCGGATTTTGAGGGTGTGACACTCGAATTGAATTGAAAAATATCAATACTAAACTATAGTTAACGACCTTCAAATTTTTCTACCTCCCATGAAAAACTTTTTGGGTCCGCCACTTCCACAAAATGGCAGTTTAAGATTGATAATAATGATAAATTATGTCCGAACTCATGATTTTATCCATGAAAAATGGTGGTTCAGTTTCAGACTTTCAGTTATAAGCACCTCAAATGGGAAAACATGAAATGTTGGATTGAGGCATGGTTAAATATATCGTTAGGGTCATGAAAATAACAAATTCCAAAAGATTGCTTTGTAGCCATCACTTTATGATCTCTTAAGAGGATATATATCAATGGAAAGAAGGTGTTGGACCTATATATCAGCTAGTACTTATGTTACTGCTTATATATTATAAAAAATTATCATTAACATCTTTATCAAGTACACATATAAATATAATTTAAATTTAAAACCCTCTCTAATCAAGATTATACTCATCTATCCATCTGTCTATTATATACGTTCTATCTACCTATATGTGTGTGCAAGCACGCAATTATCAAATTGAGATAAATTATTTGGTGTGAAGTGTTCAAAGTCGATTTAGACTATTGATCTAGTTTTTTTGACGCTTAGAGAGAAGATTGTAAATAATGAAAAGATAAAAAAGCTTAAAGAAAAAAAATAAAAATAAAAACAAAACATTTTTGTTGACTTTCTCTTTGGTTAATTATAGTTCCAAGGTTTTTTAATTGTGAATAACTTTTATATAGTTCATTATTTATTTTCATAATTATTTATATTATTAATGATGAAAATCAAAAGCTTTCCATTCAAATAATAATATTTTCATCACAACTCATAAACATATCGGAGTAGACTTGATATTAGACTTGATATAATAATCAAGAAAAAGTTTATGGTACAAATTCATTATTTTGTACGAAGTGTACGAAGTGTACGAAGTGATAATAATCATTGATTTAAAAAATTAACAGTTTAGATTACGATGCGAGTAATCACGCAAGGAAGAAATTAGAGGGCTAGATTTGGAAATAACATACAATTTTTTACTTTTATCAAATTCTCCCATTTTTTTAAACGCATATAACTTTTTTTATACAACATTATTTTTTTAAAAAGTTACACCAAAAAATCGAGCATTTTATTCTCTTTAATTTGAGTATGGCATTGTTATATTTTTAAACAGAAAAATCAACACTTAAAAAAAACGTGAATGTGTTGTGCGTATAACTTGCATGATTATAATTGTGTAATTTTGAAAACAACTTGCGTAATAATCATATAATTTGCGTAATTATAACAATAACTTGCGTAATTACTATTTATAACTTGAGTAAATTTCACTTGCGTAATTATAGGTATAACTTGCTTAATAATAAATATAACTTGTGTAATTATCCACCTTATATGCATAATTGTGGCGCGTACGAAATTACCTCTCTTCTCAAAGACATGTGTCACGCCCTGTTGACTTCTACACTTCTCACATTTTTTACATTTTGTATAGTAACCTTTAAATATATATATATGTGTGTGATTATTATGTAAAAGTTTACGGTACAAAGTGATTATTTTGTGCAAAGTGATAACAACCATTGATTTAATCAATGGTTCAGATTAGAGATGTGAGTAATCACGCAAGGAAGGAATTAGAGGTTTAGATTTGAAAATAGCCTACAATTGTTGACTTTTTTAAATTCCTTTATTTTTTTAAAAGCGTATAATTTTTTTATACAACATCATTTTTTTTAAAAATTAGACCATAAACTCGAGCATTTTATGCTCTTTAATTTTAGTATAGTATTGCTATACTTTTTTTAAAAAATAAACATAAAAAACGTGAATGTCCTGTGCGTATAACTTGCGTGATTATTATTGCGTAATTATGAAAACAACTTACGTAATTATCATATAACTTGCGTAATTATAACAATAACTTGCGTAATTGTTATTTATAACTTGAGTAATTTTAACTTGCGTAATTATAGTTACAACTTGCGTAATAATAAATATAACTTGTGTAATTATTCACCTTATATACGTAACTATGACGCAGACGAAATTACCCATCTCCCAAAATACACATGCCGCGCCCTGATGACTTCGTACATTTCGTAAACTTTTAGCACTTTGTATAGTAACCTTCACATATTTATATTCCTTATATCTTTAGGAATCACAAGGGGATTTTTTCCCTATTCGGTCGTCATCTTTGTCACAAAGTAAACCACGGTCAACTTATTAATAAAATTTTGAGTGTACTAATAAAAATAAATAACAAACTGGAATTTTATAAATAATGATGGCCGGACTTCATTAGCATATTAAAGAATCCATGAATGTAATATGATTTTAGAGAAAGTATTTGAAACGAATATAATAATAGTTAGGGTATTATTATAGTAAAAAATATTTAATTTAAAAAGTAAGAATAATTGTTTGCTCGACACGTGTTGTATTGTTTTAAAAAAGAGAACATTTTGATCATTATATATGTCAGCTCATTTTGTTTTATACGTTTATTGTGTCAAATATTAATTTATTACGTCATTGCTTTTAATGTATTGGATTGATTAGATGTAATTTATTATTGTCTTTTATATATTAGAGATACACAACAACATTATATCACCACTATATATATATATATATATATATATATATTAAATTTATTATTTATAAAAATACAATAGTATTCAGAAAAACACAATAACTAATAAAAAGACACCATAAATTATATTAAAGACACAATAACGAAAAATAAGATTGAAATATAAAAATTATTATCTTTTTATATAGCAATATTGTACTCGTTTTAAAGATAAAAGCACACGTTTATATGATGTAATTTTTATAAAAAAATTAATGTCTTACTTAAAAGTTATGAACATTTAAAAAAATAGAAGAAGTTACGAAAAGTCAACAAATTTAGTTATTTCTAAAATACCACTATTAACAATTTTTTCTACAAATTGATCTTAACTATTGATTAAGTAGATGGATGGTTGAGATTACTTCTTATACTTTTTAGTTTTAGAAGATTTTTTATTTGAATACTTTCTTTATATTATCTATATTATTATAAAAGCATCTTTTTGTTTTTATTATAACTTTATATAATTTTAAGACACCTAATGCATGTTTTAGTATCTAAGGTACACTTTATTGGTACATGAAAATGATATTTTTTAATTTCACTCTTATTAATAACATTTAAAACTTATTAGTTTCACTCATTTATAACATCTAAATCTTTTATTTTAATAAATTTAAAATAACCTAAATAACATTAATGATATATAAATTAAAAGGTGAAATTTGGTATTGTAAAATAATAAATTAATCAATCAATAATAGTAATGATAATAATACTATATGAATTAAGTTCAATTTTATAACTTTAGGGTTAATTTTTTTTTAAAACAAACAAAAGGGTTTCATTTGTATTTTACATATTAATATAAAAGCCTAAGTGAAAAGAAATCAAATCAAGAGGGTAACTTGTATTTTAACTATTAATATAAGAGCATAGGTGAAAAAGAATCAAGGAGTGGTGTTCCCAGACAATTTTAACAAAAAACAGCTACGCAAAACGCATGTTACATTTTATATAATGTTTTCATTGAAAAGTACTTTAAACAAAATAAAAATGCTACGCATACATATTAGGTTTTCATTGTTAAGCGTATAAAAGATTTTGTTAACAAAATAAGAAGCTTAAATTATTGAGAACAAAACGAGATTTGATATAAAACATTTTTTAATAAGAGATTGATATTTTAAAATATGATTTGTTTTTCTTCCTAAAACCTTATATTGATTATTAAAAAAATTAAATTTGAATGTTAATTTATAAAAATAGTGTTGTTTAACAACAAATGGCTTGAATCCGGTCGAATGAAGCTCACTTAAAAGTGGATCGGTTGTTAACCACTCGAAATTGAACCAATTATGGACATCATGTTGTCCTAGATTTCCCCAAAACTAAATTATTCTAATCTAATATAAACTTATATATTTAAAATATTTTACATACTTAAAAAAATTAAAATAACATAAATAATAATTAATTAAAAGGTGAAATATGGTATTTTTAACCTATATATTTAAATATTTTAATAAATTTAAAAATCTAAAATAACATCAAACAATAAACAAATTAATAAATAATAATAAGTATAATTTACATCTATATTAATTCATATGTAGTTGAACAGTAATAATAATAATAATAATTTAATAGTAATTGTTTTATAATAATTATTAATTTAAATAACATAATAATAATAAATAATAATAATAATAATAATAATAATAATAATAATAGTAATAATAATAATAATAATAATAAATAATAAATTATTATTATATTATTATTATTATTATATTATTATTATTATTATTATTATTATTATTATTATTATTACTACTACTATTATTATAATCATTTAATGGTAATTGTTAATATGTTTTTGGTTAAT
Source organism: Flaveria sonorensis (assembly GCA_025506505.1). Lineage (NCBI taxonomy): Eukaryota > Viridiplantae > Streptophyta > Magnoliopsida > Asterales > Asteraceae > Flaveria > Flaveria sonorensis. The sequence goes on along the minus strand of CM046431.1, from coordinate 41,318,851 downwards.
GTATATGTAACTAGCGGTTAGTTACCGCACTCCGTGGGGGTTCGACTTTGTATAAAAATAATCACGTTGCAAGGTATATCTGTAATTTACAAATTTGATGTCACATTGTTATAAAAATAAGAGTTGACGAACACAAAAGCTAATTCAAAAAAATATTTACAATCTACTTTAAAAACATATTTAAATATGAAGTAAGTTTAAAAGAAAATATAAAATATTTAAAAACTTAAAAGGTAAGCAAATTAAATTAAAAAAATACATTTAAAAAATAATCACTAAATGATAAAATATACATTGATAATATATTGTATAACAGGTGATTAACAATGCTTTGCACCGGGTCGTTTATATTATGTAGATTTAAGAGAACGTTACATTGTAAAAATAAACGTAAAAGAACATGAAAACCAATTTGAAAAAGAAATGATAACCTATTCCATACGCATAATCTGTATGAAGAAAAATAAATAAAGACTAATATAAAGAATAACTAAATCAAAAGAATAGGCAGCGTTTAAAAACAAATTTAAATCAGATTTAGAAAGGATAAATTAAAAATAAAACTTAAAACAAAATAAAAATTAAACAAACAATGAAAAAAGAAAACCGTAGAACAAAATTGAAAAAGTCAAAATAAAGTAAATGGCATATAATAACAAAATCACAAAATAAAAATAAAACACCCAAGGATATTAAAACTATTTTTTTGAATTTGTTATTTTTAGTGTTTTCAAAATATAATAATAAATGATAGTTTGTGCGTAACTCTAGAAATATGGAGAAATGAATTCATTGGTATAGTTACGTCATTGTATTATTAAGGAATTAACATGCAAAAAGAAATGCATTTGTAGAAATTTTAGTAATTCAACGCGAGTTTAAAAAAGAAAATGTACTAGTTTTGTTGCAATTCCGAAACAACAGCTACATATGGAAACTACATAAAATATACGCACGCAGTGGAAAAAAAAGAGTAATTGCTTGCCACCACATTGCAACTTCTTATTCTTCTGAGCTAATAAACCACTACTGAATGAGAGGTTTTAATTGGATCTTAACATATGCATTGGTTAATTGTAAAATTTGCTTAAACATATGTAGTTACTCTAGATCAAGTTGATAAATGTATGTATATAATAGGTATTTTTAGGTATTTTTAATTGAAGGTGGGGATAATCACTATCGGTTCGGTGGAGGTGGGATGATCACGGTCTGGATTTCTAGGTAACTGATGGTTTAAAGGTAACACCTTTAAACCATCAGTTACCTAGAAATCCAGACCGTGATCATCCCACCTCCACCGAACCGATAGTGATTATCCCCACCTTTAATTAAAAATACCTATTATATACATACATTTATCAACTTGATCTAGAGTAACTACATATGTTTAAGCAAATTTTACAATTAACCAATGCATATGTTAAGATCCAATTAAAACCACACACACACACACACACACACACACATATATATATATATATATATATATATATATATATATATATATATTAATTGATGTATGATTCTACAGTAATATATGAAAAATAATAATAATATTTAATAATTTGTTTATTGAATGTTTATTAAACGATCTAACTGGTTAAATTTGACACATTCACATACTAATACGTTTTGAAACTTTGTAAAATGTCACTTTAACCTCCATAGATTTCTAAAGTTTTGGGTTTACGTGTCGGTTGAGTTGGGTAAAATATAAAACATTTATGTGCATACTTTTATATACGTTTTAAGGTGATCTATGCTTCGACGTTCGACTACGTTTTGACGTAAAAATTTTCTGAAATGAGTGGGGTCAATTATAAAATGTTTATGTTCGACGGTATAAATCCTAGAAACTGTACGTTTTAACGTAAATTTACTTTGGAAACGAGTCGGAACGATCGTAATCTATATTATATCACGCCGCATATGACACAACTGCATGTGTTTTTTATGTACGTTTTGAGTTTAACTGCGTTTTGTCATTTTTGTTTGGAAAAGAGTCGGGTCAAACAGAACACATTTTCGTTCAACGGTATGAATTCGAGTTAGTTTAAGATTCAACGTGAATTTAGTCTGAAGACAAGTAGGGTCGATATATTGTTAGTCAATACGTTATCATGTCATGTACAATGACGCACAACGTGCCGTTGTATTCACGTTTTGATGTTTGCGATCATGGTGGAATTCTCGCGCAACGCGCAGCTCGGTAAAACCCAGTTATAACAAAATATATGAGTTAAATTTGATTTTATAACTTCAGGGTAAAATTTACACTATAACAAAAAAAAAATAGGGTTCAATTTATGTTTTACCTATTAATATAAAGCCCTAAGTAAAAAAAAATCAAATCAATAAGTTTTAATTTGTATTTTAACCATCAATATAAATTACAAGGGTCTAAGAGAAAAAAATCTATCACGGGACTTGGGGTTGTGTTATATAACTTACGTGGTAGATTTTCGTTGAAAACTGATTTTTTTTCTATCTATGTCGATCTTTATTTTAATTTTGTTGAAAATCATTAAGTCCCCCGCCACGAAGCACGAGTTTTCCCGCTATGTATTTGTAAACATGACATTTAGTGATTCAAGCAAATGGAAACTTTGTACTTTATACAATATATGGATATGTATGATTTAAGATAAAAAATGTTTTAATATATACACAAAACCACCAAGGCGTGACACATGTCCTTGGGTGACGATAAACATATTTGCGCCATAATTACACAAAAATGTAAACATAGTCACCCATATAATTATTTTCCCTACGTATATAAGTGTGTAACCATATATAACTAATTATACACATATTATGTACTGCATATAAGTAATCACACAACATATATAATAAGAACATCATATATGTTTATAATTATGCACACTAATAAGTACACACGCTATACACACAACATATCCGGGTAAAAACAAAGTACATCAAATTATAGTAAGTAATTAAAGACAATAAAATGTTTGATTCTATAACTTTCTAAAAAAAATTATGCCGCACAAAGTTTATATGGGTTTAATAAAATTGGACAGACTTGGAAAAAGTAAAAAAAAGGTTGTTTTAGTACTACCCCTCTAGATCTGTTAAAAATTAAATCTTTAATGCATAAAAGCTACTTTCTTTTGATTTTAGACATTGATTCACTAGATCAAGCGCTCATATATGCTCGTACCCTTTGTGCACAGAAAACCCTTTTGTATATAATCCTTTTTATATCCCTTTTTCTTTGGTGGGAGGGAAATCTTCTCTTATGGTATTCACAAATTGTCCGGACCAGAAAATAAGAATCCTACCCCCTTTTGATCCGTTCATTTAATAGGGATAGAGAACCAAACGTGATACGCCTATAATGTTTCAATCCTAATTAGGATAGTAAATGAAACAACAGAAGTTCAAGAACAAAAGAAATGACAGATAAAGTAGACTTTATAAACTAAAAATGACAGAAACTTGAGTTTGCATATCATAAATCACATAAAGTCGAACAAAGATTTACTAGGCATCGTAAATTTGTTTGGATTTCGATTCTAACAAATCGATTTGAGATATGTATTCATAAAATCTCGATTTATAGAATTTAAATGTAACACCTCAAGAACACATGAGAAGGGTGTGCTTAGTAGTAAGGGCTGTCGAGTCTTTTAACAAGAATGTAAGAGCCAAATGTTACATTAACAACAGCCCTTCTTTTCCCTTTCTTGTGCATAAAGTTTTCCATATTGGGTTTTGTATGAGAATCAATTTCTTGGCTAGGTTGAGAAGGAAGAAAAGGCTTAAAGGTAAGGATTTACATCCTATCTTTGATTAGTTCCAAGCTTAGTATAGTCTTATGAACATTATGGTCAGTTCTTTGTTGAAAAGGAGACTATTTCTTGGGTTTGTGGGTATTCTTCAAAAGATGAGTTTCAAATCCTAACTTCTTATGATTTTTTGGAGCTGGTATGCATACCGATATTACTATTTTTCACTAGATTCATGGTTTTATATGTAAAGTTGGGATTTTTTTAGGATGAAAACTATAATTTTAAAGGACTTTGCATGATAGAAAAGTATGGTGTTTCCCTGTATGAATTGGATGTAATTCTCGGCCTAAGAATTTGGTTTTATGTTTCTTGAGTTAAAACTGTTAATTTTTAAACATTCTTATGTAATTTCATATTGTATATGTAACTTTTGTTTTTTTTTTTTTGTTGCATTTCGGCTAGGTTTTTCCAATCGGTTTCTTTTTGTATAAAATTTTTGCTGTTTAAAAATTAAATGTTACACTATAGTGTATAGGATGCATTTTGAAATATGAAGAAAAACGTTCTTATTTGATTTTTGCCCAAATTTACTTGAATATTCCATACATTTTATGCTTCCAATCTTATATGACACATAATGATTTACAAACATATTTTTGTTAAATTTACAACAAAATACATAAATACTTGCATTTTTCATAGTCACATCTATATTTGTACTGATTTAGTTCACGTGTGACATTTATTTTAACATAAAAGTATGAGCACAACGTTTTTATATGCATGTCTATATTTGTGTGTAATTAATAAAATATTTTATATGCAATTTCTTATATCAATAACTTAAATAAGAGTTTAAGAAAAATATAAATTTATATAAATTTAAAATAGAACATGCACTTATTCGATATTTTATTAATGTTTATATTTAAACTTTGGAGCCTATATCTATTTATTATAAGGACTATTGGATTTAATAATCTCAACATTTATATATTGGTCGAGATTAATCTAAACTTAAGAAATGTTTACAAACGCTTCTAACTTTGAGCTTATTTTACTACAATGATCTCTTACTAACTAAGAGTTAACCTTGTTAGTTTTCTGATAACGTGAACTGCTTATGTGGTCAAAACACTAAGCAGAAAGTTGAAATCTGTCATCAAGCCCAGCAATCTGAAACTTCTAACCCTGAAACCCATTAATTTCTATCTTCTGTTTTAAACTACTTGACTCGTTGAAGGTAGATTTCATATAATGATGGAGGCTAGACATCGAAAAAACAACCTAATGGAAGCTGAACAACGACAAAGTTGAAAATAAGCTCAAAGTTTGTCATATTTCATAAAAAAACTAACGATGTTAACCCGTAGTTTGTAAGGGATGATTAGAGGAAAATAAACTAAAAACTAAAAGTGTCTGTAAATATTTTTTGAGTTGGAATTAATTCTGACTAATAAATAAAAGTTAGAATTGTTAAAATCCAATAACCCTTATTAATTTATTATAATAAAAGAAGGTTTTGAGAAGATACTTGATACAATTCTAGATTTCCTAATTCTAATTTTTCCGCTTTTTTATCCTACTAAATAATTACATTAGTTACTAATAATATTATTTAATTCTTTTGAGATTAAGAATATTTTTTAATCAGTTTAAAAAGAGGTCTTTATAATTGTAATTTCGTAGGAAACCCTTTTTTATAAAATAAGAATTTTTTTAAAATCATCATACTTTTTAATATATGAAATATTTTGAAATCAGTGATTTTTAGAAAATAAATTTTTGTAAACCCAAATAACTAAAATTCAGAGTTATAATAATTTCTTTTTAAAATGATAGCCTTTTAAAACCATTTGTTTTGGAACAAAATGTTTAAATTTATTTATTTGAAAAAACCAAAATTTAAAAATGATATAATTATTTAATTACTTATAATTTTTACTCATACATAATTTCAGTCATATTATATCTGAAAATATCATTCTATGATAATATGTCATTAAATAATAATAATTAGTCATAAACATTAAAAATATTAAAATACCAAGGAAACTAATTTTAAGTGTTTTAAAATTAAATAAAATGTTAATTCTACTTTAAGAAGATACATTATAAGATAGTATAGATATTTTAGAAAAGAGAGAATTACATATTTTTTCCTACAAACATCATCAATTACATATATACCCAACTTAAAATTTTAATTACATATATACCTAAACTAAAAGTTTAATTACATATATCCGTTTTATTAAACATAAATATTATATATTTATCCGTTTGATTATTTTTATTGGCAATATTATATAATTAGTATATTACACTTATTTTTAATAAACTATAAAATTATGTTTTTCCTCTTTACTAACTTTTAGAGATTTGATTAATTACTAATATTCCTATACTAATGTTTTTTATGTTCCTTTTGTTTTTTACCTTTTGATGCTAATTTTTTAAAGTTTCTATACAAGACACTTCCAATCTCGTTATGCAACGTGATCCGAACACATAATTTTATGTTGTATAATGAGACTGAAAATGTCTCGTACAAGTACCGGAAAAAGTTAACATAAAAAAGTAAAAAAACAAAAAACAACATAAAAACCTTTAGTATAGAAATATTAATAAATAATCAAAACTCGAAAAGCAAGTAAAGAAGGAAAAACATAATTTTATAGTTTAATAAAAATAAGAGTAAAATACTAATTTTATAAGTTATTTTTAATAAAAATAATAAAATGGGTAAATATGTAAGATTTATGTTTAATAAATCAGATATATGTAATTAAACTTTTAGCCTGAGTATATATGTAATTAACTAAGTTTTAGAAGGGGATATATGTAAATTAACTTTTAATTTGGGTATATACGTAATTAACTAAGTTTTACAAAGAGATATATGTAATTAAAAATTTAAGTTGTGTATATATGTAATTGATGAAGTTTATAGGGGATATATGCAAACAATCAAGATCAACAGATATTTCCAAAATAGTGATTGCTGTTTAATAAAAGAAAGTTTATATAATAATGACTTGTTCTTATTAAGGAATACTTAAATATACCATTAATTAGGGAAATCTTTTAAGATACTCATTTGCACCAACAAGATGGCAAGCCTATACTTTTTACATATTTATAGTTGACATTTTCATGTGGGCCGAAACCCTTGTCACACCAATTAATAACCCTATGGTATTCTTATTAGTTATTAAGAGGTTTTATAATTTATATTTATAAAAAGGCCTATGTTATATGGTAGAGATTGTTTACCTTAAGATTTAGTTATTAGTCAACATCACTTGAAGCAGGTTTAAAAGATCAACTTCATAAAGTTTTTACTATCTATTACCAGATGTATATCCCCAAAGCAGTTGATAAAAATGAGTAACACTAAGGTAAACAAATGATTAGTAATAAAGATTATGTAAGTGTATTTGTATAAAAGAATTAGGGGTTTTAAACTAGTAGAAATGATCAAGAAGTGCTTCCTACGATTCTGATCCGCAGTATACTTCTATTCACCGAGTAAGTAAATAACTATAAAAAATCCCATGACATTTATATGAACGCATCTAACATATATGTTAACATATTTTAAAGATCTATTAACATATTTTTATTAGATAGAGTGTGCTTTTCTTTAACTAAAAAATATTTTTAGAACAATTATTATATTTATTAAAATGCAACTTGAGTTCTAGAGTGTATTTTTTTTTGGTTTTTAGCCACAAGATTTTTAATGAAATGGTTTTTGTGGTCTCACAATTTTATCACAAAACTTTCATATTTCAAAAATTTCCCACTAAAGTTTAACGGCTTTAGTTTCTTATTTTATTTTTAGTTTTCATTTTCACCTGTTTATCATATATGAGTTACGCTTTAAATTATCCCATTTCATTTTCTAATGCTTTCGTCTTTCTATAATATTTTCCGTTCATTAATTAAAAAACAAAATGAACGGTTGTCTTTATTATTTCTTTATCAATGCTCAAATATAATATTTTTCAAAACGAAGTTGTATTTAAAATTGAGTTTTTTTTTGTAACGTATGCTATATCGATTGCAATAAATTGTATGCGGTACTACGACGAACCAAATCGATTATGAGTGAACATAATCATTGTCCATATTGGTAGGAACCGGTACTGGTATTCGCTTTTGTGGTTGCTGATAAACCAAGCCGACAACGAATAAAATAGCATGGTCGCGTAAGATAGGGGAAAACAATCAAACTCACAAGCACATAGCATGGAAGAAAATGCTAGTAATTAATTAAAAGGACGGACATATATAAATGATAAATAAAATTTTAAAAAATTATTTATATATGTTAAATGTTTATTAACATAGGGGAAGGAACGATTGTAACCCACTTTTATTGTGATAACTTATTAACACTAATATAACAAACATTTACATTATAATTATGCAGTGTAACTTTTACACCACGTTACATCACTGATGTAACAATTTTCCTTCCATTTTCAAAATTTTCATCATTATTTAAAAACTTCACCTTTTTTAAAGCATCCTTAGCTTTTTTGTTTGATGTTGTTTTTTATATAAATTACACTATCAAATAAATCATTTCAATATCTTTAATTTGAGTATGATCTTGCTATATATTTTTTTAAAAAAAGTTAACGTTCATTGTGAACCACTAGTTTTATCATTATAACTTCAACTTATAGTGGCATTGTGGCCTAGTGTGGATAACTAGTTGGGTTAATGGTTATCGCAAAAAACAATTGTTAACATTCGTTCTCTGTCCTATTAACATATACTGTTATAAGTTAAAGCATCAACTAGACAAATACTATTTAGCCCTGAAATAAAAATAATATACATCTATAATTTAAGTTAAAACTAAACATAGTATCTTTATCAAAATAAAATATAACTTTTTTTCATATAACTTTTTTTTTCCGTATGATTAAGTTCAAATAACATTTTAATCAATGAATTTAAATTTAGATTTTTCTGTCTAACGCCATCCAATTTTCTATTATTATATTATAAAAACAAAAATACCCGTGTTTGTGAAAAGGTGAATAAAACTTAAAAAGGAAAGAAAAAAAACTCTCTTTCACTCTACACACTATATCTACATCACCCATCTTTTTTCAACCATAAACCCATCTCTCGTATCCAAGTCAAATGGGGTGTTGAGTATGATTAAACGAAGATAGTGCACTTTTTATTTAACAAAGATTGCCGGGAACCTCGGATGCGATTGAAAAATCCGACGGGTCTTCAAACGTAAACATACACTTTGGTAGCATAAGGCGGAGATAGCAGCGACATGGTCTAGTCAGTCAGTCAATAGACGCGTGGCAGATCCAAAGAAACAATGGATTAAACTGATTCACCAATTACTCAACCACAAGGCACCTTAACCCATGCAAAAACCCCGTGTACCATGTCGCATTACGTGCCTGTAAATCACTATTCAAGCCCATGCTTTTTATATGTAGTAGTAATTACACAAATGGTAACTTTTTGTGCTATAGATCACAACATTGTATTATATGAGGTTCTAATTGGCACTTGGTTGTAGCTAGCCTAGTAAAAAGGGGTAGATCATCTTTAAAGTAAACATGGTAAAGAGCATTTTAAAATGTGATATATCTGTGTTGTATCATGTGATTGATGTTATGTCATCTTTAGCTCTTTATATGGTATTAAATCATGTTATTGATATTATATCATTTGGTATCGGTTGATATTGTATCATCTAATTTGATTTAGAAGTTTGTTTGAGGGATATAGATGGAAGAAAAATAGAAAGAAAAAAAAGACCTAACTTATAATTTGGGGACACTCGTAATTAAATGAGGAATGAGATGTGAATGCTCTGGGCTGATAATGATGGTGTTTCGAGGTGGACGTGGAATTGGAAAAGATGTGTTCTTGATAATGTTGAGAAGAATGAGTTGGCCAACATGGAAGATTTGTTACAGAATGTTAATAGGAGTACTGGGGAAGACTTGTGGATATGGTTAGGAGATGGCACTGGTGATTTTTCGGTCAGATCAATTCATAAGGTTATTGAATCCAACAGGCCTCCTTTGAATTTTAATCCTATGCCATGGGTAACGTGGGTCCCTTTGAAAATAAATTCATTCGTTTGGAAAGCAAGATTGGGTATTATTCCATTCAAGGTGGCGCTAGAAAGTCGTGGGGTTGTTTTGGGTTCACTCGAATGCAGTATGTGTTTCGGTCATTATGAAACAGTTGAGCATATGTTAATCTCATGTTCCATGGATGCTTATATATGGGAAATTATTCTGAGTTGGTGTCGTAGATCGGATGGAGTGGCGTCTTCAATTCGCCAAGCATTATTCGATCTCCATGTCTCATCGACTAGCCTGAAATTAAAGAAGGTTTTGCAATGTATCTATCTAGCGACTTGGTGGTTTATTTGGAAGGCGAGGAATGAGCTAATTTTTAATGAAAGGTCGATTAGCCCTTCGAAAGTGGTGGAGAAGATCAAGGTTAATACATATTGGAGGATAACGAATAGGGCGCATTTAAAAAACATAAACTGATACCATTGGTGTAATTTTGATTTATGTAATCTATTGGTGTAATAGGGCGACTTTGATCTAGTCTCTTGCTAGGTTATTTTTAATGAAAAATATTTTGTTGTTAAAAAAACTAGTTTTAGAAACTCGTATACTACACGGGTTAAATGAAAATATTAAATTAGTATTTAGAAATTATAAAATATTTTTTTTGAGATTAAATATGATTGAGATTGCGTATAAATAACTAATTAGGTAATAAAATAATAACAACATTTTTCCAAAATTTCGTCTTTAAGAACTTTTGCTTAAAAAATATTTTTTAAACGCTTCAATTTTTTTAAAAAATACTTTTTTAAACAATGTCACTTTTTAAAAGTCCTATGTATTAAAAAAAAACTTTATATTTCATAAAATTTTGTTTTTAAAATTTATGTTTTAATAAAAAGATACATGTTTTTAATTTATCAAAAAATCTATTTTATAATTTAAAAAATATAAAAATAATCATTAACATTTAATGTATCATTAAATGGTTAACTTTCATTCTAGTAACGACACGTGTTAAAATTATAGTTTGAGCCTAGGTGGACAATGTTAAAAATTATACGTGACTTTTAGAAATTTTATTTTGTTTGTATTGATTATAGATATCATCTTAAAGTTAATATTTATCACAAGTAATAATTATTATTATGATTATAATTATTATTAAATGATTATTAATATAATACTAATTATCAACTTGGTTATGTATCATGGATTGTACCATGTGCATAGTGGGTTGTACCCATCTTTTTTTAATCTAATTTTTTTTTATTTTAATTTAATAATTTTATATCTTTATAATTTAGCCCCAATAATTTTTTTACTTTCAACTTGGTCCCTTACATTTCATATTTCAAACATTTTCGTCTTTCGGTCAAAATTTTACGAGTTAACATGCTGAAACGTGCATGTGTGATTTAACGTTTCTACGATCATTTTTTCCCCATCTAACTGTCCCGTCGCACGTGTTGGTTCTAGATCAACTTACCTATTGTTCTAGATCTTTTATGTTTCACCTGCGTGATTTAACGTTTTTACGTTTACTTTTTGTTCGGTTTTAGCTTTGTCAGTATGGTGATTACTGACGATGGTGTGTCATTGATGCTACTTGATATGGTTTTACGCCGCCCATTGCAAATACTAGTTCTTATTTATTATTGATTACTGTATGTTTCCTTATTATTTAAATTTTTTTAGAATCTTAACATGTTATATTCTTTTTGATACATATAGTAGTAATGGCTTTAAACCCTCCGTTAACAAACTTTAACAGATTTATAAACATGTTGGTCCAAACATCATTAAAATTCCATTTATACTTCTGGAATGAAAAACTATTGCTCATATATAAAATTAATATTGAGTTTACATGCACCACTTATCAACATACAACATCTTTTTGTTGCATCTTTGCAAGCAATATATGTCCCCAAAAGCCATAAAGAAGTCCCATATCCATTGGAACACAGTTTGGTTACTAAATGCACTTTTCGGATAATTGATTATCATCCACTTTACCTTATTTATTTGTTAATTTTTTAATTATTATTGCGGAAGCCTTTTTTTTTAAACAATAATAAATCGCATTATATTCTTACTCACCATATTACTTTTGTTGTTTTGTCAAAAACATAATAACATAGATTGTCGATTAAATATAAAAATAATCTAAGATGGTCTTCAACCGGTGTCCATGTAGGGCTTCTGTTAGCTCACGTTAAGGAGAGAGGGAGGAAAAGAGGGACATGACTGCCTATGTGAAGGAAATAGATGAAGTCTGTGAGTAGAATATACGAGAGAGAAGGGAGAGGAGGAGGCGTCCGTCGTCGTTTGTGGGGGCAAGCTAAACAACACCAACCTTTAGTGGTGGTAGACCTAGATGCTTTTGCTTTGATGACAAAACTATTAATAATTCTTTTTTAACAACAATAACTTATTTTGAGCCCCCTAAACTATTATTGATCGGATTTAAACATGTGTAGTATCCAAAAAATATTTGACTTATACCATTAATTAGGCTACTAGCTAGCCTAAGTGGCGACAAAGCACTTAATAGTTACTTATATATTATGAAAAAACAATTAACAATACAAAATTTGTATTATATATTAAAAAACAATCTGATTTCTCATAAATATATATCCATCGGTTGATATGTTATCCGATATATTATTAAATTGTTCACAGTTTGCATGTCACATAAGCTTATGTAATATTCATTTTTTGTTTATTCTTCCCATAAATTCATTTTACCATCAACACCCTTATCCTTACCACATACAATTTAAACTATATCTATCAAATATGAATGTATGGGAGGAGAAAAGAAAGAATAAACCTAAACCCCGCACGTAACCTAGAATGACACCCACGGATTATAGATGCCATATTGCTACACGGCCAATGTACCACTGCCGTATCATTACAGGCGGGTTATGAACACCCGCACTGAAGCAAGTCTTAGAAACTAGAGTATTATATTCACTAGGGAATACGTAAATATACCAATAATAAAATAGTTTCTAATGAATCATAAATATTTAACAGACTTAAAAATATCGATGTTTATACAGTGCAATTGAATATATGGAAATCAAATGAGTAAACCATAATTTGCAAAAGAATATAGATTTACCCTTTACAGAACATGGTACTAGAGTAAAGGTTGACGTGGAAATGACGTCAGTAATTTAACCCACATGTCAGACTGTTGGACCACACGTGCCAATGTTTCTTGTTTCACACGCTTCCTTCTGTAGCAATTATCACTATCTTTACATAGAAGATATTTCCTTTTGTTTTTATGTTTTTTATTGTCATGTCGACATATATATCTCTATTAGCTTAAGTGTCTATGAACGTGTTTTTATACTATAAATAACTTCAAATTTGTATTCTTTTGAACAACAAATATTATTTTTGAAAACATTATATATAGTAATACTATATATAATGTTTTAAATGTTTGTTCACATAGTTTAGATGTATAGAAATGTTACAGTATCAAATGATGTGTGCATTCACATGTGTTTTCTTCGAGGGCATGCATTTCGATCTCAATCATTTTGTCAATTACATTAATTTGAAAACGCGTGAAGACAATTCAAATCTTTTATACAATAATTTGGTTTTCCATACTTATAACCAACAAGATATTTCATACTCATACATATGTTTCAACTGTGTGATAAACTAACTAGAAAAATATTATAGTAGGATTATAACTAGAGATGTTAAGTGTTGTCACAAGATGAAAATAATCAGATTTAAAGTTATAACATTTAACTTATTTAATAAACATGTTATATTTAGACTTACAAATTTAACTTGTTTAAATAAATTGACAGTGCGGGAGTTGACATGTTTAACACATTACTACCATTTATTACAAACAATATACAATACGACAATTTACTTACAACATACATTACAACTAATTAAAAATATTTTAAGTTGTGTACCCTGTTTAAATAAATAGTTTGTACAAGTAGTATTCAAGTTGCACGATCTAATAAGTATCTGGTTAAAACAATATATAATCATTCACGCAAATGAATGAGTTAGTTTGTTGATTTATCAGATCAGCGTGATACGTGTAAACATGTTACCTCTCATTTCAACATTTATTATATCACAATTTCAAAGGTCGGTTGGTTTTTTAATAATTTTTACTCAATCTTAATTTTTGATATATCAAATTCTTTTCAAGTTTAATTCATAATATCCTCTTTGGTTCAATGGTGTGTAGTTTGTTTTCTTAATTTAAATACCATAGTTCAAATCCAAAGAGCTACATTCTTTTTGTTTTTGTTTTTTTTTTTAATTCTTTCCTCATTTTTCTTAATCATATTTTTTTACAAATTAAAAACAGAACTTGGCCTTTAACCGATTGGTAAGTTTACGCTGGTCTATATTTCTGCATAAATGTGTTTGAAAAAAAATCAAGTCAAATATAATATTTTTTCATTCAATAGTATAAATTTGAGTTACTTTATAATTTGACATAAATGTAATTCGAAAACGAGTCAAGTGAATTGTAATTTACATTTTATCACACTGCGTGCCATACCGCCGCAACACGCAGCGGGTAATAACCTAGTTATAACATAATACTTAGAATCCCAGATAAATCAATGGAGTTTAATAATTTGTTTTACTTTTAAATACCATATAATTTTCTGTAATAATTTGAACGTGCACAAATTCTATCAATTTTAATTTATAAGAAAAATTCACAATGAAGTTCTATAGCTAACCATTTAAATATATAGCAATTGTTTAATGAGGTAACATTACATGTGTTACTTTATTTCATTTGTTCTGAATATTTAATTTATAATATATAAGAAGTAACCATTTATGATCATTATTCCACCGAAAAATATTGGACACAAGTTAGATTTTTTTTTAATAAAAGACAGGTAAAGAAGAGATGTAGGTTGGGTATATATTAATTGGCTTGAATGTACTTTACAAATAGTTGCATTACATTACATGCTATTAATTAGAAAAAGTAAGAAATAATGTATTTATTTAATTGAAAATGTTTAAATAAAAAATCTCCTAAAGCTAAAAAGTATAAGAATTAATTTCAACAATCAATCTTTTTAATTAATGGTTGATATCAAATTATAGTAAAAAGTTTGTTAGAGAGTTATTTTATAAATAACCATTTTTGTTGATTTTTTATAATTTACCCATTTTTTAAAATATTTATAACTTTTAAGTACGACAACATTTTTTTATTAAAATTACACTATAAAACCGAGTGTTTTTTATATTTAAAACGAGTACAGTATTATTATATAAAAAAATAATAAAATTTTTTACATTTTTAAGCTCACGTCTCGTCATTGTGTCTTTAGTGCAGTTTATTGTATCTTTTTATTAGTTTTTTATTTTTCTGAATAGTATTGTGTTTTTTTAAAATGATGAATTAAAAAAAAATATATAATGATAGAATAACATTGTTGTGTATTTTTAATGTGTAAAGCATAATAATAAAATAACAACTAATTAATCTAATACATTAAAGCCAATGACAAAATAACACAATGTCTCATTGTGTTACTGTATTGTTGTTACGTTATCTTGAACACTATGAGTTTTGAAAAATAAATTGGTGAAATTACTTTTAGTTGTAAAACATAATAATAGATAACAAATTTATATAATTTATAAAGAACGATAATAAAAATAACACATTGTGTTATCTTCAACACCATAAGTTTTGAAAATATATTGGTGAAAGTATATCATTGTATATTTTTAATTGTAAAACACAATGTAGATAACAAATTAATATATCTATAGAAACAATGACAAAAATAACATAAAATGATCTAAAACGTAAAACACGATGATGAATACATATAACAAATGATTTATAATATATGACACAATGAACTGATATTTAATACAATGAACGTATAAGACACAATGAGCTCATGCATTTGACACAATGACCAAAATACCTCATCTTTAAACCAACATAAAAACACGTGTCAAGCTCACAATACTTTTTAAACTTTTCAGATTAAACACCCTTTTTAGTATAACCCTACCCTATTTAATTTTGTATTTTGGTCACGATACTTTATCACTACTCCTCACTAATTTATACAGAGACAAATTCAAGTGCTTCTATTATTTCCTCCTTTTTTTTTTAGAGAGGAGGAGCCTTCTGCCGGTATTGGGGGGAGGGGGGGTTCTGTGAGGCCGCCGTCGTCGATCAAAACCGGTTTTGATATTGAATGAACTGCCGATTGTCCCCTCACTTGTAAACCATCACTTGTTTACAGAGAGACAAATATGACTTTTGTTTATTTCCTCTTATTCTTTTATAGAAAGAGAAAAGGGGTAACTGCCTTCTGATTGGTGGCGAGGTGGTTTCTATGAGGCGGCTATTGTAGATCAACACCGTCACCGCCATTGAAAGAACTGTCAGCATGTCGTGTGTGGTGGGTCGTCGAAGTTTAACATGATAATTATCGAAAGGATCTTATGTATTCTAATTCTAAGTAAATGTCATAATATCCCTCGTATTCTGGCCTATATATATTTATACGTGTCCAAATCACATAGCATATTATGATTAACTAAATAGATTCAAAGTCTAAGTAAATATTTTCCTTCTAGTTATTATTTATAATCATTTATTTATATCATTTTATCAATCAACAACCTTAATCAATCAACTATTAAACAATGACTAGGGTTTATTATCATTGTGCTATCGTATTCTTGGAGCAATACTCTGTTCTTACCATATCTATACTAAATATATAATATGTACACTTGCATATTTGTGTTTATATTGGTAGTATGGTGATAATAATTTAAACTCAGCAGTGTGTAAAATCATTATTAAATACATGTACTACACAACACACATCATTGTGATACCCAGTGGTGTTAGATTAGGCATCACATACATGTTCTAACATAGGATGACTTGTAACTTGACCTTGTAAGAAGTGTGTAGGTCAAATTACAAAGGGTGAGCTAACATATAAGGGATCAAAATGCTAAATTTATCAATCTAATTGTTTATTAATTTTTGAATGTCTAAGACTTGCATTGCAAAATGCAATCGGTTATCAAACTAACCATTCGACTTAATTCTACATATGCTAAATTTGACAACCTACGGGAAGATAAAGGTGATGTGGATCTTAATCTTTAATCAATTAAGGTTTTAATAGATAAAACATGGGTAATCAATAGTTACAAATTTAACATCATAAGTACTTTTATCGTGAACTTTGATTTTGTAGATGTCTTAAAATACAGTTGTTCCCTTTAACAACTCGTATATCTGCCTAAGCATTAATATCATGGATTGGATTTGATATTTTTGGATTGTGCTTAGACAATACAAAAAAGTTGTATGTCTTTATCAAAACTATCCTTAAAGCACTAACCGCTAGTGCAAGGCTGTGAAGGATTCATGAGCGAAAGCATTCATGGATGATGCCTCTAGTATTTCTTAACTCATGCTTGCTAATATATAATCTAATGTGTAACATTACTTGGATTATTATTAAACATATAAGATGATTGAGTAGCATAAAGTTATATTCCAATAATAAGTGCAATAAATGATTTATAGCTACATAATTTATCTTGTAAACAGTTGTATGTAAGAATGGAGCCCCTTTAGCCCTCATGTAATGAAAATAAAGTGCTACACCAAAAGACTTGAAAAGTTAGGATCTTCACTTTAGAGTGATCTTGCTATCATCAAAACAGTTAGTTCCTTTCCAAGTCTTTCAACTATATCATTACGGCTTATTACATGAATGGTTAGGAGAAGACTGTCGTAGTTGCATAGTATGCTAATTAAGTACCGCAAAATAAAATATAAAAAACAAGCCTTTACAAGTATTAATGAAATGTTGAACCTAGTGTTGTGACTACCGATCAACAAGAAATTGTTGAGCTTGAATTAGTAGCTATTATTCATCTACTAGGTGTAACATGATAAGTTTAATGATTTCGTAAGGTCTTTCAAGAACCTAAGATGATTTTCTCATGGTACAAAGACAGTATATTTAATGGATCAATGTTTTCTCATGGTACAAAGATAGTATATTTAATGGATCAATGTAAGCCTACTAACTACAAATCTACTGCATTAGTTGCATAATTTGATAAATGGCTCAAAGCCATACAAGTTAAGACGTACTCATATATGAAAACCAAGTCTAAGATTTGTTTTATCTGTCACCTCAAGCCAAGGTACCAGGAGGACATGAGTTTTTTAGAAAAAAACAGATATAGATGGTAATTTGCATACTATTAAAGCAAGACTAGTTGTGAAAGGTTTTACATAGAATTAAGGAATTGACTATGAGGAAACTATTTATTTTATAGCTATTCTTAGGGCTGCAAACGAACTGAACGTTCAGCGAACAGTTCGTGAACTGTTCGGCGGGAAGTTCGTTTATGTTCGTTCGTTTAGTAAACGAACGAACACGAACACGAACACGAAAACTTCGTTCGTTTAGTTAAACGAACGAACATGAACACAAGTTGTGTTCGTTCATTTATGTTCATGAACGTTCGATAATGTGTTCGTTTATGTTTGTTAATGTTCGTTCGTGAACGTTCAATAATGTGTTCGTTTATGTTCGTTAATGTGTTCGATTGTGTTCTTAATTTTTGTCTTAGTTATTTTTATGACAAGTATGTCAAGTGTTTTTGGATATTTATGTTACGTGTTTATTTATTTTTGGTAAATTTTATGATGAAAATGCTGATTTTATTTTAAAATAAATATGTGATCATTTGTATTCGTTTGTGTTCATGGACTTGTTTGTGTTCATGGACTTTTTTGTGTTCGTCATGTTCATGAACATTTGTTTGTTTTTGTTTGATTTGCTTGTGTTCATTTGCGTTCGGTAAGTGTTCGTGAACAGTTCATGAACATGTTTATTTTTTTAATGAACGAACACGAACAAGGAAAACCGTTCGATAAGTGTTCGTGAACAGTTCATGAACAAGTTTATTTCTTAATGAACGAACACGAACAAAGCCTTGTTCGTGTTCGTTCGGTTCGTTTGCAGCCCTAGTTATTCTTAAACCCATTATGATATTTATTGCTATAGTTGCCTTCCATAATTACGAAATACGATGATGGATTTTAATACAACTTTTCTTAATGAAAATCTAAGTGAAGGTGTCAATATGGCTAAGTTAGAAGGTTTTGTTCATCCTAAGCATCCTAATAAAATATGCGAACTTAAGAAATCCTTTATGCAATTAAAATTATCTGCATGCTAGAATTTAGATTATTTAAATATGAAGTTATATTATTCCAGGAGTAAGTACCTAAATAAACATATCATAGTAATTTTTGACATAAGTCCAAGTGAGTATATCAATAAGATAATTAAATGCTTCTTAATGCAAGATTTCAAGTGAGGTTTCTTGCTCGTGCCACATGGTACTATCCTAAATAAATCTCATGTTATGCACTAGGCCAAACGTAGTATAAATGTAAAGCATGATGGGTTGTCATAAGCAAAATCCTAAAGAGAGTCATGTGATTTCAATCATACTAAGGATATGTTTTTGATATGTGAAGGAGTGGAAGAAAATCTAATTATGAGATGTTACATGGATGTTATCTTCCAAAACAGTCTAGATAACTCTTAATCGCAATGGGGATTGTCTCAATAGATGATTAATTACTAGGAAATTATTCATAGTCCACAATGAAAACACTTGGATGAAGAAATTGTAGTTGATCTTACTGTGATGCCGAGCATTGAGAAACCTGCCGTATAATTTGACAATAGTAGTGTAATCACATAGGCTAAAGTACCATGATCACGACACTTTACCAAGCATATTCTATAAAACAATTTTTGGCATGTTTATGTTTTGATGGCCATTTGAATTTTGGCTTGCATTTTATATTCTTGTAAATATTGAGAGATTATCAGTTTTTGAAGTTTATGAAAGTTATTTTTCTTCTAATCACAAGTGTCTTAGTATGTGAATTTCTTGATTACCGGTATTTTTTGTGAATCAATGATAGTTGAAAGAATTGTTTGTGGTATTCACAGTGAATTAACAGGATCAGTTAGTTATCTTGTTTTCCGCCTACATGACACAATCATTAGTAAAGTATATACCAGCTTGTATTCAACGAATCTATTTCCGAAGCCTATTTCTTAGACGAACATAAGGCACATGCTAGTTCTATATGACTTTGTTTTGCTAGTGGTTAAATTTGATCTTATCTATTACTTGGATATTTCTGAACAATACAGAGGTGTCATTTTATTTGATTACATGGTGGATGCTATCTTTTTAATTACTAATATTTTGTTCTATATTTGCATGTTAAATCCACTAATAACTAGATTATTCTAAATATTTATATTTTATAAGAATTATGGAAATAACTTTGAAACATGATTATTATGAAAAGTTTTGTTAATAGGGTAGTGTAATCAAAGCTCACATGTATATAAAGGGAGTAAACACTAGACTTTACCCGCTTACTATACGATATTACTTCATGGATTAATGTAATAAGTTTATTGAAAAATGATAATACTTTTGTATTTTTTGACATGAGATCATATTGAAGCTTCCTTTTTTGAATTGTTGTTCTTTTTAACGTAGTATGAAATTATTCTTGACACTTTTGGTATTAAAGACTAGCATCTCTGAAACATTCTTGCTTGGTGTAAATACACATTGGAGAGGAAACACTTCGATTTTTGTTCATTTATCTACGCCTTCACCAAAACATAACTACTCATCTACAAAGGTTGTGGTTTTTAAACGCCCTATGTATGGATTTAAATTTCATTTTACGTGCACATGGATCCTTGATGAGTTAATCTTAAAAGTTTTAC
Source organism: Flaveria sonorensis (assembly GCA_025506505.1). NCBI lineage: Eukaryota > Viridiplantae > Streptophyta > Magnoliopsida > Asterales > Asteraceae > Flaveria > Flaveria sonorensis. The sequence continues at coordinate 41,298,142 of CM046431.1, read as the reverse complement.
AAAATTATACGTGTTTCTTGCTTTATGTTAGATCCTTTTTGATTGCTTTAGTTGCAACTTAATTCACAAAACAGTGTTCCCTATTTCATAGCCTAAGGTTTTGGTCAAACATCGATATTATTGAGGATGTTTACATATGAATTCGTTATTTGCATATGAATTCGTTATTTGCTTTTCATTCTGAGTGAGTTTATAAATTATCACTCAAACTCGCAGAATCATCATTCTGACGAGCACCAACATGAATTATAACAATTCACGCCAACATGAATCAAATCTATTGTTGACTAATTTGACGAAAACCACTAATTTTATTTTTTTATAAAAACACACATTTTAATAATTTGATACTTAATTTAATATCCACAACACTTTAGTAGAAGCCATGGTCAATTATTAGTGTTTTGAATATAATACTAATAAAAAGAACATACTCCGTCAATTTTGATTACTTGTGCCAACTATCTTTCACATGGTATTATCATTTTCTTGCTAGTTATCAAATTAAACATCTCTAGCAAATTTTAAACCTTGGTCATTTCTTTGCTAATAGACGTGTTAGTTAATATAAAATCAAAATCACCTCTTGAGATGAAAAGCAACTTCTAGTAAGCAATAACGAATGCAGATTGGTTACCTTCTTTGAAGATGTTTATAACAATTTTTGAGGTTGAATGCTTATTTATTTTTATTTTTATTTTTGCTCCTCTTTTGCACTTCTCTTTTGCACTTCTCTTGACCGTATAGTATGTATATGCAGATACTTTTCTTGCTCTTCTTTTTTCAATGTACTAGGCACCAAAGAACCCCAGTTTGTGCAAGAAAATGAAGTTTATAATAGACTCATTATTAACCCCTTCAACACATATATTTCAATTATATCACACATTTAAAGTATTTTTTAATATTAGTCATTTTCAATTTGTCAATATAATGCTTCATATATAAATGATAGTCTTGTAATAATTGACTTATTATTATATTTAGTAAAATATCAAATATTATATTTTGGATGTAACATTTCCTCTCTTGATCATTCATCTTTTAAAATGTATGCTTCCTAGTTTTCAGTTCATGTTGTTCTTGTTTTGCACCTATATATTGAAGCACCTTATAATTGGGAAGATATATTATCCATAACCCATTTCTAATATCTTACTAAACATATTTTGGATTTAGTTTAATGTGATATTTTGTAGTTCCTTACTTCCTTACATCTCATTTCATCTTTTGATGGCTCATGTTACTTCCCTATTCAATATGTCAGTCTAGCTATATTTATAATGTATGTATAAAGTTTACTGACATGGCTGAACATTAATCCTCTAACTAATTAATTTTTTTTTTAAAGTTGCCACATCAAATATTCTGGTTCAATAATTCATCTACTCATAATCATATGGTCGATTTCTTTACCAAATTGTCAACTAGTGTGTGCTATTTCTTTCGTTGATCCAAGCTACATATTGCTCCCAGCCTTAACTTGAGAGGTTATATTAGGCTATGATATACTTATGTTATTATATAATCTATAATTTATTAATCAAATAATTTATTTATAAGTAGTCGTTTGAATTTGTTCTTTTCATCAACTTATAATAGTTATTACTTCATTCTTTTGACTTAGATTTAAGTCAATAAATATACTATTGTGTTACTATCAAAGATCATTACTTGTATTTTCTTACTATTAAACATTATTATTAAGTCTATCTATCTAATAAACATTATATTATTTTCGAAATAACAAATTTATATATCTTTTTCTCTTCCATGATATCGTTTAACTTCATACCTAAATCAATAAACGTTTAAACTAATTATTCATGTAATTAAAATACATTTAATAAAATAAATTTAATGTTAAAGCTCATGAATAACAATATATATTTAATCCAAAGTCTTTTTCATTATAGTTTAAGAGTGGTACATTTTATTATATTCATTAAAACGTGTTTTTTATTAAACAATAAGGTAAAAGGGGTGAAAAGGAAGTCACCCCATTCATCATGTTTGAACTTTTATTCTGATCTCGATTTTAACATTTACATTGATTTTAATTTTACTATACTAATATTGTAATTAATTATAAAAATATTTCGTTTTTTATTATAATTTTTAAAATATAATGATTTATAAATATCAAATATGTTGTTATGACATGCTTGTTTTAAGCTATGGTTCAATAGAAACTCTATTCAAACTGAGACAGATCAAATATAATATAGTTGTATTTTTTTTACTTAAAAAAATATTTCTTTTAAATGACTTTTGCTGTAGAATGTCTAAGGATATTTTTATTTTTATATACGTTTAGATATAAATTCTAATCAAAATCAAGCTAGGTTAAATATAATATAATATAATTTTTTTATTTTTAAATACTAATTGCTTTTTTCTAAATAATTTTAGATATATAATGTTTTATGAAATGCTAGATTTACCGTTATGATGTGTTTATTTTGATATACGTATCAATATGAATTTTATGCATAAACGAGTCATGCATGTCAACACAAGGGTAAAAAAATACATATTCAAAACTAATGTCTTAAAAACATTTTACCAAATGCATAAGTTTTTACAAGACAACACATATTCTTCCTTTCATCTAGCCATCAAAAAGACCAAACGAAGAAATAAATATGATTCTACATATTAAAAACTCACGTTCATATTTACAACAACGTAATGTCATAACTATTACGTTTAATATTAAACAATAATTTTTAATCTTGTGCATATATATAATTCTCGCCGCACTACACGGTAAATTCTTCCCTAGTTAAGGTTTATTAAGAAACGCAAGTTTGTTTTGATGGGATGAATCAACTTGATGATTTGATATGTTGAGTGATTGAATTGAAGACCAAAACAATGAGATGAGCAACTTAATGACCCCACTCTAAATTCCCATACAACAATCTCTCTCCCTCTCTTTATACATATATGTATGTATATATATATATATATATATATATATATATATGTGTGTATGTATGCATGTATATGTGTATACATCTTTCTCTCTCTATATACACTTTTTGTATTGCTAAAACCATCCAAAAAGATCTCTTCACACTACACTCAAAGCCCAACCTCTCTCTCTCTCTCTCTCTCTCCAAATGAAGAATCGGTGCCTTTGATGGAAAAAGAATCTGAGTTAAAGAGCAACTCAAAAGATTCAAACTTGATGGCAAACACAACATTTTCCGATCAGATTCCGGCAACATACGGTGGTGGTGGTGGTGCTGCTGGTGGCTTTTTTGATATGTTGTCTTTTCAAGACTACGGTGGTGCTTCTCTCTTTGATTTGTTTGAACAATCTATTTCTCCGGCGAACTTGGTGGTGGAGCAGCAGAATAATCTTCTACCTCCGGCGTCCGCCGTGCCAGAGACGGCGGAGATGGTGAATACTCCGACGCAGAACTCTTCTTCCATCTCGTGTTCTTCCAACGACGCTGTTAATAATGGTGATCAGGAGAATAAAAGATCAAGATCTGCTCATGATGATGATGATGATGGTGATGATGATGATGATGAAAAGAGTACAACTAACAAACAGTAAGAACCCTTTTTGCTTTCACTTTTGAACACACTTATGTGTGTTTTTAAAAGCTTGATTAATCTCTTGTTTTGTGAAAAGTTTAACAAATCTATATTATGTGATTCACACATATGTAGCTGCTAACTTCGTGTTTTTCACACTAATGAGTTTGTATGTGTTATTCAGCAAAAGTTTGTATGTGTTATTCAGCAAACCATCATTGCTGACTGAATATCAATAAAAGGTCTTTGTTCAAAACTAGCAGTCTAGCATGGTGTTTCTTGTGTGTGTTTTGATAATTAAGCTTTCATTTTCTACTTATGAGTTTTTATGAGTTGTTCCATCATTCTTCATTGCTAAATTATCCCCATCGACATTGATTCATGAGCGGCCTCCGGGCAACACTCCCTCTCTCCTTCCTTCCTCTCACATACTCTTCACGGCGCGCCCTCACAAATAGATCTCTGGGCGCGTCTCCCTTCCTCTCACATACTCCTCACAGACGCGCCCTCACAAATGGATCTCTGGGCGTGTCTCCCTTCTTCACACATACTCCTCACAGACGCGCCCTCACAAACGGATCTATGGGCGCGTCTCCCTTCCTCTCACATACTTCTCACAGACGCACCCTCACAAACGGATCTCTGGGTGCGTCTCCCTTCTTCACACATACTCCTCATAGGCGCGCCCTCACAACAAATTTCTGAGTGCGTCTTCTTTCCTTTCACATACTCACAAATAGATTTCTAGACGCGTCTCTCTTTCCACACTACTCCCTACCCGTTTCTCTTTCTTTCGCATCAGACCATGGATCGCTCCACCGGGGCGGTGGAGACGGTCTAAATACTAAATGAAATCAAGAAAACTTATTCCACAAGACCAATGTTTTGTATAATCTTCAAAGTATTAATTTAGTGGGTTTTGACTCTTGACCCAGAAAGAAAGAACCAGCTTCAATTCTAGTTTCACACACACAACTGTTTTTTCAAGATCTTTGTTTTGACCAAGGTAGGCCCTTTTCACACACATACACACACCCAAAGGTTGATATGATAAACAGGTGTTATGTGAAGCATCAATTTGCTGGATTTGATAAATCTTTATACTTTTTTATATCCATATTCTTCGATTAATTTCTTAAAAAAGTATTCTTTTTTCTGATCAAATATATATTTATAAGTGACATATTCTTGGATTAATATGTGGGTGTTAATTTCATTGTGTTACATAGGTTAAAACCCAAAAAGAAGAACCCAAAAAAGCAAAGGCAACCAAGATTTGCGTTCTTGACAAAGAGTGATATTGATCATTTGGATGATGGTTATAGATGGAGGAAGTACGGTCAGAAAGCAGTGAAAAACAGCCCTTTTCCTAGGTATACTTTCTCTCTCTCTAGAATCCATCAATTTCTCTCTCTAAACCCTTATTTTTGTTGCCCTAAAATATCGAATAACAAATCTTTGAAGTTTTGATGCATTCATACAATGTAAAGATAGTTGGTATGGTGTTCTTTATAATGATTCTATTAAATTTCCAGGTGGTTTAGGATTTTAATAAACATTTCTTGAAGTTTTAAGGAGTATAAACAATAAACAGTTCGTTTGTACTAGGAGCGAATTCAAAAAAATATCTGCAAAAGCAAGTTTGCTTGTATGATTAGCGAACTCATAGTTTTAAACATGTGAAGTCTACATGGGTCTCTTCAAGATGGAATTCGCTACTCATACTAGTGAACTTGTTTAATATGCCTGTCACACCAGCGAACTTGATAATTTGGTTGCCACACCAACGAACTCCAACTTTCAAAATGTTTGATCTCACTTGATAAGTTCACTTGTACTAGAACAGTTGAATTGTTCAATTTCTTTCAAATATTATCTAAAAGTGTTTACTAAAAATCCTAAACCACCTCTTTTTAATTGATAAAGTAGATGTGTGTCACTTCTATCTTTATTCTCTATCATCAACCGATCATATTTGTTAAAGATTGAACTGATTTTATTAATGTTGTACAAATAGGAGTTACCATAGATGCACAAGTGTGGCTTGTGGAGTGAAGAAGCGAGTGGAGAGATCGTCCGAAGATCCATCGATCGTTATCACAACGTATGAAGGTACCCACACGCACCAGTATCCGATGACACCTCGAGGAGCCATTGAGATCTTTCCAGAAACCGCCACTTATGGTGGTTTTAGTGTTGGTGGTGTTTCTTCTTTTCTTTTTACACAACCTCACTACCAAAATCTACAACCTCAACAACTGCCTTCTTTTCCTAACCAACTAACACCATCATCTAATCTAAGCTTTGGCACCACTAATGCTAGAGTCCATCAATCATCATACTCAAATCTACTTCAAGAAAGACGTTTTTGCCCTTCACCTTCTTCCACATTGGCTAGAGATCATGGACTCCTTGAGGATGTTATCCCGTCCCAGCTCCGGAAAGATGAGCAGAATTGATGATTTGTTCGCCAAAGTTAAGTACTATGACAATCTTTGTTATCTTATATGCTAACAATGTACGTTGAGCAGCTGATCATCGTACATTAGCGAGTTTGATCATCAATCAGTGTACAATGTCTAGGTATTTTTTCGGGTTTTAGCTAGCTTATTGTGGAGGGGTTGGGTTTGTTGATGTTTGGTTCTTTGTTTGTTCGTTGTACTTGCAGATATTCCCATATTTTGCTATATGAAGATTTTAGGGTATATGATTTTGTACATCTTAATGTCATTTAGACAAGGTTCTTATTCCGTATAGTTGTCACATTATGTAGTTCTTATATAGTTTTAGTTAGCAATATGTATTTTAGCATCACAAACAATTAACGGCATTTAATTATATACATTATATATACACGCATATACTACTAGATTTTGTGTATATAAAACATACATACATGCAAATATACAAAAGGTTACTCATGCTTACATACATACAAATGTATGATATGAGACTAACAAGTGCATCTTTAATTATATATAAAATTGTTGTGCTTTGGTAATTTTTCGATGGCACGCCATCTTATGACAATGATCTTAGTGAACTCTAAATGTTGGATGAAATATTGGTTATACGTAAAAATTATGACCTAGTGTACGAATGCGCTAGGACAATCATTTATGCAACTTTTCTTTGCAGCTTTAGAAAAATGCTCTTGTTGCCTTGGGGGCGGTGTACGTAACTTTAAGACACGATCTTGGTATGCATCAAGATGTTGTTCCCGCACACTGAAAATTAATGAAAGAGTGGTGTCATGTTAGTACGCGATCTTGGAGTCTTGAGAAGAGATTATTTCAAAACTTGAAACATGACGGTTTTATTACATGAAGTTTATAACGTCCCTATATAAACACGACAACCTCTCCTCTCTCTCCGGGTTAGACGGCCCCCTCATGGGCCTTAAGTTGGAGATTAACATCAAAAATCATAATAATTTACTTTTCAGTTTCTCACGAAAAAGGTGGGGGCGAATTGTACCATTTCTACTTTATCCCATTCTTTAGACATAGCATAAGCCATATACATGGTTATGCACAACACGTAAACTTGTCCCCACACATTTTGCTTGCTCAAATTCTTGATACCGTCGCCAGACACCATACCCATTAAAAATCCATTCACTTGCTTTCATTTTTCTTTTATTTTCTTTTAGCTATTTTTGTTCATTTTATTAAAAATAACTAATACTTAAATCTAGAGGATGTTTAGGATTGCTTCTTATAGATCTTATGGAGTTATAATTCATATCGTTATCAAACTTGTAAACATATGTGTACAACAAATTGATTAGCTTTTAGATAAAGTTTAACAAAAAGCTATATATGGAATTAACTCAAAGATTTACAAAGACAAATAAGAGGTTGATGATGGGTTATTTACCCAATTAAATAAGTTCAATTTAGCTTTACAACTTAGAACTAGAAGTGTTAAATTTCGGATATCTGAAATTTTTCAGAGCGTTGATTTTACTATCTTAATTTGTATCGCAATATTGGATATCTGAAATTCGAATATTTGAAATTTTGTTTATGCATTTGGATAGTCAAAACTACAACAAAGCAGTCTTCTAGCAATAACATGTTCACAAGATACCACTTATACCGACAACTTGACGTTGCCATAGGTCTGGAAAGACAATAGCGATGACATGTAACACATAGGTCTGGAGAATATTATAGTGGCGACATGTATATTGTTATTACATTCATAAAAGGCGCAACATTTTCTCTCCATACACTTTTGATTAAAAAACCCTAAGAAAAGCAATTGCAACGATATATATCACTATATCCGTGTTTATAGTGAAGACGCATGTATTCACGATATTTGTCATCACTGAAAGTGTGATTTATTGTAGTGCAAACGGATATCCGAATTCCCATATATCAAACAAAGAGAGTCAAAACCAATTACAAAATGCAAGTCTTTACTTTTAATTCCATATTTTTGTAGTTAGAAAGAACCTTATTTCAGTTCAGGAGGCAAAGAATGCATTTGTCATGTATACCTCACAAATACAACTCAATAAGTGGATTGGTTTTCAAAGTTTTAAACAATTACATTATCAAAAAATCAATATTTAAATATCTTTTAATAAAAATAAAGGTAGAATAGTCATTTAATAAGTTAAATTTAATAAAATGGTTAAATATGTGACATGTAATATATATATATATATATATATGTGTGTGTGTGTGTGTGTGTGTGTGTTAGTTAAAGAAAATGTAATTGATTTTTTCATTTTAGTAAATATTTAATTGATGGTCTCAAGAATAATATATATATATATATATATATATATATATATATATATATATATATATATATATATATATATAAAATCTCTAGAAATTAACCCACAAATTTTATATTAGGTTAATATTATGTTTTCCTATTGAATATTCACGCCCTAATTATTAAACTAGCAGTTTCAATTTAGTATTTAAAAATTTATTTGCGAACACTAGTTTAAAAACCTGTGTAATACATGTGTTGAATAAAGTTTCATTTAGTATTTAAAAATTGTTAAATATTTTTTGAGATAAAAATATGATTGAAATTATCTATAATTAATCACTTTATGTATTTAAAAAATAATTAGCATTTAATGTTATTATTATATAGTTGATTTGCTTATATAGTGACACATGACAAAATAAATATAAAAAAATAACATGTGACAAAACTTATTTAATTTGTTTTATTAGAGAAAGATGTCAATATAAAATATATGATAAATTTATTTTATAAAATGTATTAAAGCACTAAATATTGAAAATACTTTTCTAATAGTAAAGGAAGATAATACAGTAGGAAATATAATATGTATGGGGAGAAATATACAGTGAGATTAATTAATGTTTGGAATTCAAGAATAAGTTTTAAGTTTTGGTTTACCAACATGTTACATTGTGTAGTCTCAACCGTAGATATATGCTTCAATGGATGTAAACAGTGTTGTGCATGTCATGTGTCAACCCAAGATGTCGTGAGAGATAATATTGCAATTGAAACTTAATTTCACGTAAACCTAAAGTTATTACGATATTGTTATATTTTTATAATATTAACATATACATATTCGAATAAAATGATGTAGTAGTGTTTTATAAAATATAATTATGCTAGGTAGAGTGAAAGTGAGTGAAAGTGAGACGGTTACTTTTTTCTTTTAACAATAATTTTTTTGGCTTAATAAGGAGCACTTCTAGCAAGAGACTAGAAAGCTCCACTGATACAAACTACATCAACCCGTTACATTGAAATGATATCGTTAGGACCAACTTAAATGCGATAAATATCTAACTTCTTCTACCAGCTTGTATCTCGTTATTGGTCTGTTCATGAAAATCATGTCGTTGATCCTCTTTCACAATTGTAACATTTGACCCAATTCATATTGTAGATCTCAAATCCGTTCGGATTATCCATGTAATAATAAAATAAAGTCATCATTTAACCATTTTACTTTATTATTATGTTTAAAACATGGTTAATTGGATTTTAATAATCTAAATTATTACCTATTGGCCGGTAATAATCCATACTATCAGTTTGCTTAATAACAATCCAAACTTAATCTTTGTTAACATCTTAGTAGCATAATAATCTTTGATTCACATTTAATATTTACTTGATTTTCCCTCCATTTCATTATACGTCTCCCTATATCATTCACATTTATTATCGTGAGCAAAATTGAGTAGAACATAAGTGTGAATCAATGAAGGATTATATAACTAGGATTGTACTTGGCAACAAAAATAAAAGTAAGGATTACTATCGGGCAAATTAATAGTATAAATTATGATCGGTCACTAGATCATAGTTTGGATTATTAAAATTTAATTTGTCTTAAAACATTAATTATGTCATTTATTCATTTAATAATAAATTTATAATTTATAAAATAAATTTTGTAGAGTTTTATCACAAAAATATAGATATCACTATTTCATTAAATAAAACAACTAATTTTATAGAAAAAAAATTATAAATTATTAAGTTAGTTGTTAGTTAAATTAGGTTTTATTTAACTAAATTAACTTTAGGGTTAGTTTTGTAATTTTTAAAACCTATTAAAACTTAGTTTAATTACTTTAGACATAAAATGATAACCATTAAAATGTCAGGGACCATATTGAAAAATTTTAAAACCCTAAACACCCCTCCCCCCTCCCCTGGCGTATTCCCTGCAGCCATATCCGGCCACCCTCCGGTCGAGCTCCAGCAAAGCCAAAAACCCAAAAATAATCAGTTCTAATTAAATCAACTACTCCTACACACTAAGTCATCGGTTTAAACTCCGGGTCAATTGAAATTGATTATTCAAAACTATTTTTGGCATTATCGAAACCAAAATATCCAGGTCAAATCCAAATCGGTTTCAACACAAATTATGTTCAAATGAGTAAATCAATTGACTAGGAATGCTCCTGTGATCATTGCCACTTAAACACCCAAGTAAATTATGGTTGTAACTGCAGATTCGTCCTCAATTTGAATCAAAAACCTCTTAATCAAACTCATAACTCGTTCGAATCGAAACAGACCCAATTGATGCTATATAAGTGAGCCAAAACACTTCTATCAATCCTCTTTAAATCTCTATAACCTCAATCAATTCCACTCGAAACACAAACATAACCGACATCATCCTCGTTTTCCTCTCAGACCTACAACTGTGGTGTTCATCGTCCTCTAGACATTCTATCTTGCAATTGATATAGGGGTTTTAATCCTCATCTCTCGTGGGAGCTTCACACAGCTCTAACTGGATTACATCTTCCAAATTCTATCGGACAAAATACATTTTCCATTGCTCATTTCTTCTTTCTTATTATTATTAATCCATCATCGAATCAGGTAATTGCACACACCTGAATACTCGTTATCATGCTTAGAGTCAAAGCCCTATGTTTATTTACATATTCATTATTGTTTCTAGGTTCAATTAAATGATTTAGAAACTAGGTTTAATTGAAATTAGGGATTAATTTAATTAACATAATTT
>CM046431.1:41204580-41282080 GCA_025506505.1 Flaveria sonorensis | reverse complement strand
CTGCATCGATGCTGATATACGTTTTTGACTCAGATGAGGAGTATGAGCCGACATCTCCGACTTCATCCACAGGATCTACATCAGTCATCCCGACCCCTTCGTCTGATGCCGTGCTCCAGCCTACTGGCCCCACTGAGGCCGAGATCCTGCACCTTCTCTTACTCCTATCCTCGCTCACACTCCGAACCCCATTCCTGACACCACTAGGGTCTTAACCACAACCCGATATTCCAGGTTACCCCCTCCCCCTCCAGGCGCGTATTGGTGGATGTCAACACCTGAGATTCATGCCGACCTCCCAGAGGAGCTCATCCCGGGAGTCGTGCGTATCATCGCCCACAGCTGCCGATGGCCGTTCCACTGACTATGTCTCACATCTTCATTGAGCCATCCCTGGGGTCTGCCCCTGTGACTACTGATCCTCGGCCAGTTGACCCCACTCCCGAGGCCACAAAACCCCCCTCAGCCTGCTGACACCGAGGTAGTTGATCTAGATTAGGAGTCTATTGACCCAGTTTCTCAGACGGCCGATACTGACCCGGTCAATTCCGACCCGGAGCCCTCCGAGGCCACCCTCCAGTCCAGTGACCCCACCTCTCCCTCTGTTGATCCTGTTACTCAGCCCATTGACCCGATTCCTCATCCCTCTGACCCGATTCCGGTAGCAGACCCTGACCCCCTCCACCTCGCCCCCGAGCCTGCTGACCCCACCCCAATAGCTGCTAGTCCCGAGCCGGTGACTGTGGACACCCACTGTATCTTTGGTCCGGGTGTACCACCGCCTTCTTTCCGTCGCTATCAGGATCGCCCCGGAGTGTGCTTCTTGCACACACTCCTAGGAAGCGAGTTCATGTCCCGATTCGCCCTCCCACACCCGCTCGAGACTGTACTGTTGAGCCTGATCCTGCGCCCAAAAGGCGCAGAATCGACATTCGTCGGTGGGAGTGGGTGCCTAGCCGACTGGACGAGTGGAGAGACATCGAGGGTATTCCCTCTACATTTGAGGTAGGAGAGTCATCACGTGCCCCAGGCTCGATACCACTCACTCGAGAACCAGTGGAGCTCCCCGTGCCTTTACTGGTGGCACGTTCTGTAAGGCACGATCAGCAACTACATGAGATACGGGCTGAGCTTACAGGAGTTCAGGAGACCATTGATATGGAGGATGTGGAGTGCCGACTGTTAGCGATCGAGGAGAGCAGATACCTTGATGATCAGGCCCTGCACACGATGCATGACCAACTCACTAGCGTACAAGAGGACATGGCAGCTATGACGCAGAGAGTGGAGGCAGCGGAGTAGAGAGCTACTCAAGCAGAGCAGCACGCGACAGTGGTTGAAGAAAGAGTGATGGTGATGGAAGAGCGCCTGGAGTCCTCTACTGCATTGGCAGTCGTGTGTATGCTCATGGCCATGGCAGCTGTGCAGACAGGCACATTCACTCATTTATTCCATTGATTGCCTATCGTGAGCGGACTGTGCTCACGTAATATTGGATATTAACTTGTTGTAGGAGTGTGTACTCTAAAATATTTTGTAATTTGTACAATTTATTATCAAGTTATGTTATATTCTATATATTGCGTGGTTGCTTGGTTGTTATGATTGTTTACTTTTGGTGCACATGTGTTTGACATTATTAAATATTGTCTTATCTTGCTTATCATTATGATTTGAAGAAACATGCCATCGCGAAGGAGAAACGTCAGAACCAATATGGGAAGCGGTACTCCATGATAGCAGAGGCCATCGAACAGCTTGTGGCGCAACGAGTGGCGGATGCAATCGCACATCACGAGGCGAATCGCAGCGCAGGAGGATCTGAAGTAAATGGACGCAATGCTAGTGGCACAGGAGGTATTATAATATCTGGCGTAACTAAAGACCTGAGATACAAAGGTCATTGTTAATGTTTAACTATTATTAATATGATTAAACCTACAACACAGGATCTGATGCTAACAATAAAGGTTGCTCCTACAAGACGATCCTAAACTGTAAACCGTTTAACTTTCGCGGTAATGAAGGAGCTGTTAGTTTGGTCCGCTGGATAGAGAAGATGGAGTCAGTCCAGCGACTCAGTAACTATGCTGAGGAGAATAAGACGAAATTCGCCACTTGTACCTTTGAAGGTCAAGCACTCACTTGGTGGAATGCTTGTGCCTAGACTTTGGGTATTGACGCTGCCTATCAAATCACTTGGGATGAGTTGAAACAAATGCTGACTGATGAGTATTGCCCCCGAAATGAATTGCAAAAACTTGAGGTTGAATTCTGGAACCATACCATGAAGGGTGCAGAAGTTACAAGCTACACCACCTGATTTCATGACCTTGCTCGTCTATGCCCTCACATGGTTAACCCAGAGTTCAAGCGTGTGGAAAGGTACATTTGGGTCCTTGCACCCCAAATTCAGAGCATGGTGACCTCAAACAAGCCAGCCACCATCCAAGAGGCTGTCAGAATTGCTCATGACCTGACTGATCAAGCTGTACGTCAAGGAGTATTTGTGAAGAAGACGTTAGTGGAAAAGAACTATGACAACAAGAGGAAGTGGGACAACAATCATGTCCGAAATGCCCCGCATCAAAACCAAAACAAACAAGTGGTTGTTAGGGCTTTCACTACTGGCCCATCTGAGAAGAAGACAAAAGGTGGGTATGCTGGAAACCTACCTAAGTGCGACAAGTGTAACTTTCATCATCTAGGTGCATGTGGGGATTCCATGTGCCAGAAGTGCAAACGTTTTGGCCATGCGACTAAGGACTGCTAAAAGCCCAACCCTGCTCCTAAAAGAGGAAACAATCGTGCGTGTTTCGAATGTGGTGTTACCAGGCACTTTCGCAAGGATTGTCAACTCGAAGCAAATTGGTGGAAACAACGCACGTGAACGAGCTTTTGTAATTGGAGCTGGAGAAGCTCGATAGGACCCGAACATTATTACGGGTACGTTTCTTGTAAATAATATCTATACATCTATCCTATTCGATACGGGTGCCGACAGGAGTTTCGTGTCTAGCGAATTTAGTCCATTGCTTGAAATTACTCCTACCTGTTTGACTTCCAAGTATACAATAGAGTTAGCTGATGGTAAGTTGATTGAAACCAACAAAATCATACGAGGATGCACTCTTAGCTTGGCGGATCACACGTTCGATATAGATTTGCTACCTGTAACCCTAGGGAGTTTCGACATTGTTATTGGCATGGATTGGTTGTCGGAAAACCGAGCGGAAATCGTTTTTCGTGAGAAGATCGTTCGCATTCCACATCTGAACGGAGAGACCATATCGATTCAAGGAGAAAAGCATGCTACGGTGTTAAGGATCATTTCATGTATGAAGGCCCGGAAGTACTTACGAAAAGGCTATCATGCAATCTTGGCGAACGTAGTGGAGAAGCAAACCGATGAGAAAAGAATCGAGAACATACCATCGTGCGAGACTACCCAGAAGTCTTTCCCGAGGACTTCCCCGGACTTCCATCTCAAAGGCAAGTCGAATTTCGAATTGACTTGGTACCTGGAGCTGCTCCAGTAGCACGATCCCCATACCGGCTAGCACCATCAGAGATGCAAGAGTTGTCTAATCAATTACAAGAATTATTAGATAAAGGATTCACAAGACCAAGTTTCTCACCCTGGGGAGCCCCGGTCTTGTTTGTCAAGAAGAAGGATGGATCTTTTCTAATGTACATCGACTACCGAGAGTTAAACAAACTCACCATTAAGAACCCTTATCCTCTCCCTCGAATCGACGACTTATTCGACCAACTTCAGGGATCTAGTTACTACTCGAAGATTGACTTACGTACGGGATATCACCAATTACGAATCCAGAAGGAAGATATCCCCAAGACCGCATTTTGAACACGTTATGGCCACTATGAGTTCATGGTCATGCCATTTGGGTTAACCAATGCACCAGCTGTATTCATGGACCTCATGAATAGAGTGTGCAAACCTTACTTGGATAAATTTGTGATCATCTTCATCGATGATATCTTAATATACTCGCGAACCAAGGATGAGCACGAGCAACATCTAAGGTTAATCTTGGAACTACTCAAAAATGAGAAGTTGTACGCCAAAATTTCAAAATGCGACTTCTGGATTCGAGAAGTGCAATTTCTCGGTCATATAGTCAATGAGAAAGGCATACATGTTGACCCCTCCAAGATAGAGGCCATTAAGAACTGGGAAGCACCTAAGACCCCGACTGAGGTGCGACAATTCCTGGGATTGGCAGGTTATTACCAACGCTTTATCGAAAATTTCTCCAAAATAGCCCAACCGTTGACAACCCTGACTCAGAAAGACAAGAAGTTCGATTGGGGTGATAAACAAGAAGCAGCGTTTCAATTATTAAAGCAGAAACTGTGTTGCGCGCCAATTCTGTCCCTACCGGAGGGAACTGATGGTTTTGTGGTGTACTGCGATGCATCACGACAAGGACTTGGCTGTATCCTGATGCAACACAACAAGGTTATTGCTTACGCATCTCGACAATTGAAAGTGCATGAGAAAAATTACACCACTCATGACCTCGAATTGGGAGCTGTTGTTTTCGCACTAAAGATTTGGCGACACTACTTGTATGGTACCAAGTGTACTATATTCACTGATCATAAAAGCCTGCAACACATCTTCGATCAGAAGGAATTAAAAATGAGACAACGCAGGTGGGTCGAGTTACTAAATGATTATGACTGTGAGATTCGTTATCATCCTGGAAAAGCAATGTTGTAGCAGACGCTCTGAGTAGGAAAGAACAAACCAAAACTTTACGGGTTCGAGCATTGGGAATGACGATCCATACGAGTCTAACTACTCAAATTCGAGATGCTCAGTCGGAAGCACTGAAGGAACAGAATTTGAAAAATGAATCTCTTCGCTGCATGGATAAGCAATTTGAGATCAAGTCCGATGGAGCTCGATACTTTATGAATCGAATTTGGGTGCCAAATTGTGGAAACTTAAGGGAACTTGTGATGAACGAGGCACACAAATCAAGATACTCCATCCACCCGGGCTCTGATAAGATGTATCAGGACCTGAAGGAGTTATACTGGTGGCCTAACTTGAAAGCTGACATAGCCACCTATGTTAGCAAGTGCCTCACGTGTTCAAAGGTTAAAGCGGAGTATCAGAAACCATCTGGATTACTGCACCAACCGGAGACTCCTCAATGGAAATGGGAGCAGATTTCCATGGACTTCATCACAAAACTACCCAAGACATCCACCGGTTGTGATACGATTTGGGTAATTGTGGATCGACTGACAAAGTCTGCTCACTTCCTACCAATTAAGGAAACTGATAAAATGGAAAAGTTGACGAAGGTTTATCTCAAGGAGGTTGTTTCAAGACATGGAGTACCGATCTCCATTATCTCCGATCGAGATAGTCGATTTACCTCGAGATTTTGGCAATCATTACAAAAGGCCTTGGGTACACGGTTGGATATGAGTACCGCATACCACCCTCAAACGGATGGATTAGAGTGAACGGACCATTAGACATTGGAAGACATGCTTAGAGCTTGTTTGATAGACTTTAGAAACCGTTGGGATACTCATCTACCCTTAGCTGAGTTTTCTTACAATAACAGTTATCACACCAGTATCAAAGCTGCACCATTTGAAGCACTATAAGGAAGGAAGTGTCGATCACCATTGTGTTGGACAGAGGTTGGAGATAGTCAACTCACTGGTCCTGAGATCATACACGAGACCACGAAAAAGATCGCTCAGATTCAGAACCGACTAAAAGCCGCGCGTGACCGTCAGAAAAGCTACGCTGAC
The DNA here is from genome assembly GCA_025506505.1 of Flaveria sonorensis. NCBI lineage: Eukaryota > Viridiplantae > Streptophyta > Magnoliopsida > Asterales > Asteraceae > Flaveria > Flaveria sonorensis. The sequence goes on along the minus strand of CM046431.1, from coordinate 41,276,278 downwards.
GTGAGACGTAAACCATTAGAGTTCCAAGTGGGAGATAAAGTCCTACTTAAAGTCCCACCTTGGAAGGGAGTTATTCGTTTTGGTAAACGTGGTAAGCTAAACCCCAGATACATTGGACCATTTGAAATCCTAGCAAGGATTGGTCCCGTAGCTTACAAACTCAAACTACCACAAGAACTTAGTAGTGTTCATGACACTTTTCACGTGTCAAATCTGAAGAAGTGCCTGTCAGATGAAACTCTAGTTATACAACTCGATGAGGTTCAATTGATAAACAACTTTATTTTATTGAGAAACCTGTGGAGATCCTAGATCGAGAGCTAAAGAAGATGAAACGAAGCCGCATTCCCATAGTAAAGGTCCGATGGAATTCCAGGCGAGGACCCGAATTTACTTGGGAACGCGAAGACCAAATGAAGCTTAACTACCCTTACTTGTTTGAAACCCTGACATCTGCAGACAACCCTAACTGAATTTCGGGACGAAATTCTTTCTAACATGGGGAGTATGTGACAGCCGATAATTTCAGGTCAATACCCGGCCTTGACTTGGTTATAATTACACTTGTATTACTTTATTTTCAATTTAATTACATTTATTGAAGTCGTTTTATGCATTGCAAATTTCGCGCATAACATTTCATGCATCGGTAATTCGGCGTAATTACCACTTTTACACGCGATACGAGCACACACGAACGTTGATGATAATTAATGTATATATATATATGTGTGTGTGTGTGTGTGTGTGTGTGTGTGTGTATGTGTGTGTGTGTGTGTGTGTGTGTGTCAATAAATACTTTAAAGTGATTCAAAGTATTTTAAATTCCAAAATAAATACATTGGAAAAACTTAAACTTATAAACAAACTTAATCGCGTAAATTGATATTTTACCCGGAACGAATCCTTCTAACACACCTACTAACTACATGGGGCATCATTAATGCATCATCAATAGTAAAGTATATGATATTATATAAGCTTTTATAATATTTGAATTAATTTTATAAGTAAAAAGTAAAAATACAAAAATATGTAAAAATACCTATAGTGCAACAAATACCACTCAAATACCCAATACTACACAGAAATTTAATAACCAACCCCATCCCCCCATTCTTGGCCGTCCACCTCCCTATCCCCCTCCCCTCCTCTTCTTTTTTCTTCTTTCCAAGAAATCATGTCAACTATTGTTGACTTTGCCTAGTCCAAAAACTTCCCCTTTTATGAATGTCCTTTTTGGAGTGATTAAAATAACTTGTACTCACTACCATTCTTGCCTACCACCATTTCAAAAGCTTTAACTTGAAAGCATGATGTTAGATCTATAAGAACACATTACACTCCACATAACCACACACCACCACCACCCAACATCTCTTCTTCTTCTTTCCCTCAAAATTTCGGCCACCATACCTCTTTCACCATACCATCTTCTTCAAGTTTGTATTTTATAAATTTTATGTGTTTCAAGTGTCATCATTGAAGACCAAATGATCTTTGAAGTTTCCAAACACCCAACAACATCATTTCCATCTTTCTTTGCCTATTTAAGTAAGAACATACTCTCTTCTTGTTTACATATCCTCTTTTGTTTATCATGTTCATCCATTTATTAGATGACATGCAAATACATTCATCCACAAAAGTCTTTCACGTTAAAAATGGTGTTTTTACCAACAAGGAGTTTTAAGGACTTTACTTCATACAAAACATTTTAACATGAACTAAATAATGATTCTTGTTTTAAAAAGTAAATATTTATAGATCCATGTTTGACCAAGTTACTAGTTGATGATTTTATATAAAGTCTTAAGGGTTTGTTGAAACCCAAGAAAAGTCACAAAAGGGTTACATTATGTTTATGGAATTTTAGATATTTTACAAGTATTATTATGAACACTTATATATATTCTACAAGTTAGATTTAGTTAGTGAGTTGTAATATGAAAGTTGGGTGATGACTAGATGATAATTTGATCAAGGTGACAAGAATGGTTAAATATATATATATATATATATATATATATATATATATATATATATATATATATATATATATATATACATGAGACTTAAGTGGAAAAATATAAACTTCATAATTAAATATTATGTTAGTCTAAATAGTGTGTTAAAATAGTTAGTAGATGACTTTTAACAAATATGACACATTACCTTGTTGCTTTGACATGGGACTTAGAATATAAAATTTATGGACTTTATAACGCTAGCTTCTAGTTTACTAAATATGGGTTTAAACAACTTGGTAAATTGACTTAGGTATCTAGTTAATTCATCAAAGATATTTTACATTATGATATAATGTAATAAAAATTATATATAATTTAAAGAAACCTTAATCTCATAAATGTAAGCTCATAAAAGTTAAATAAAATAAAATAATAAATCTACAAAGAAAATAATTAAATAATTATTTTATGGACAAATATATCTATTTATTTACACACGGGTAGTAAAAATATGAAAGTTAGTAATTTTACTTAGATGTAAATATTTCGAAATTGCCTTCATTTAAAATAATACAAGTATTATTTTACCGAGGAAAATAAAATTCCTTCAAAACCCTAATTTCCATAAATTACATATGAAAAATATATAAATAATTACAAGACACTCGAGTCATATCTCGGGTCGAGTCGAGATGATATTTAGTTACCCAAATAATATGTCAACTCTAAAATACCAAGGTTTTCGAATATTTTCAAGCAAAATATTATTTATTAATATTTTGTAAGTAATATATATTTTCCACAAATTAACATCCTATATCACCAACGGGTCGTCAAGCCACACACTTTGTTACCAAGTTATGTAGATGATATGGTTACATGCTCATAATACATGTAGGAGCAATTACTTAGACATAAATTGCCTTAATTATTCTAGGGCGAGCTTAGGTTGGTTTTCCCCAAGTACTTTGGATATTTACAAGCTTACATACTCGTTTATCTCTGACAGGTGAGTTTCACGGCCCCATTTTTACTTATTTTCATTTTGGGGGAGATTACATACAAATTACTATTTTCATGGACACAATTACTTGTCAATGGTTTCACATGTTATATAAGTTGTTACTTACCGTATGAAGTCCTCTGTTATCAGACCGTTAGTTTATTTCCCAAAGCTAGGTAATCATGAATAGTAATATTGGGTTTGACTACCCCCACCCTAACCTTGACTGGAGGTCTAAACGGGTGCATTATTAGCCTGTTCACCCCTGTGCTTACGGTAGGCATGGGTAGGGGCAATCTATTACAGTTACAGACTAGATTCGGTTGCGATGCTTATATAATGTTGTAGTATTGTTTGATCGACAATCAAATTATGGAAAGACTTGTGGTCCATTACACTGTTTACTATTACTTTAAAACCTATGAACTCATCAACTTTATGTTGACATATTTCATGCATGTTTTCTCAGGAAATTAAGGTTTGCACGATGCTAGGCTTGTTTGGAGTTTATCGCATTCTAGGATTCACGCATGCTTTTGGGACATTATTTTTAAATGGCCTTGTTTGAAAAACAATTTACATTTTGCTACTACTTCCGCTATGTAACTCTGAAAACAATTATGTATCTTTCAACGTGATTGCAACGTATGTTTTTATCGAATCATATAGTGGTCGATCAATGACTATGGTTTTCATGATGATCACGCCCCGCGGGAAACCGCTGTGGTTGGGGTGTGACACCAAACTGTTATTTTTGATAAACCACAGGGACTATTTGCGTAATTAACTCTATTTATTAGCTATCATAATTTACTCATTACTGGTCTTGCTATTCAAATAGAATTAAAACATTTTACATTATTACTTATTTAATTATTATTTATTAATAATTGTTAGAAATTTAAATCTTATTATCCATCCAAATTATTTTTATCCAATTATTATCATAACAAGTCATGTATCAAAATTAATTTAATTATTTTTATGTTATGTTCAATCGTGTATTAACTAAAACCCCAAATTCTTACCTTAAACCTTAGCTCCCAAATAGACCCTTAAACTTTGAAATTTCTTATTCTAACTTAGGACATTGTTTCTTAGGTTAATCCATAAGAAGATCTTTTTGTGCCTAATTCAAGTGTGTTATTATTTCTTCAGATGTAATTTATCAAGTGAGTATTCATAGCTCATTTTATGTTTTATATCTTTTGAGAGAAATCATGTGAATTTATTCAAGTCATTATTTATTCATTATTCATTTTATTCAATTCAATTCAATTCATGTTTGTGTTATTACTGGCAATTTGTGTTTCTAACTTGATAAACATTTATTTTAGCACGATCATTAATTTATTCAAACTAAAGAAACAATGATATATCTATTGTCTTGACAAACCTACCCCATTAGAATATTCGAGGGTGATTGAAACCAGATTCATACATGTGCTTAATTTATAAAGACTTAATCTGCGGATTGAGTTGAATCAATCATTAGGTATGATTGTGCACTGCTTATCTTATATGTTATATTTTTGTATTATAAGTCTTGACATTAGAATTGAATCATTTTAATCATTATATCTATATATACAAACTTGTGTTTACTTAACAGCTAATTCATTCGCTGACTAGATTATTTTTTGTATGATTTCAAGAAATGTTGCTTAGTTGGATCTCAAGATGTTTACAACTAGGATTTTGAACCTAGTTAATAATGTTATGTTATTTGAATTAATGATATGTGCATTTAATATTATTTTAATGATTTTTGTACCATGAGCTATGAACAACTGATTCACCTTCGCTCACCTCAATATTTCCATCATCGATCGGGGTGTGACAACAACGATCAAAGTGTGGTCATGAAAAATGGAGCTTGTCGCCTATTTTCTTTTATCTCCTATTGTAAATTCCGATTCTTTCCTTCATTGTTGAGATGGTTACTTGAATGCATTATGTATGACATTCAAAGCATTAAATACAAGTGTATGACATGATTTTTTCAATTTTCAGACGTATCTTGATTTTGAAATGAGCAAAGGGTGTGCATGCGAGAGAGTGGGATCAAATGAAAATTATATTGACAAGTAAAAACCAATAAAACAAATTCTGATCACTCATTTATTTTAGTTAGTGGGTGAGATTACATGTTGAATTTTATGGGTAATAAGGTTCAAATAAATAAGTGATGAGCTTTTGATTTATTAAGTTTTAGTTTTCATTTGATCTCTTCTACACATGCACACATATATGGTAGATTTTTAATAAAATTACTTCATAAAAATCTCAAAAAGTGATTGGAAATCCACTACACTATTATTCTTCTTCTCTTTATTTTATACAAGCTTAATGCCCCTTTTGTTACATAGAATAAAAGATTTATATATAAACATATTGATTAATAATTAATAATATTTAATAATATAAAATATAAAAGAATATGAACATTTAATAAATATGTTAGGAAGTAAGTTGCATATGATATAATACATCATTAAAAATGCATAACTTGATGTAATAAATTAGATAAAAGTTTTGGTTATTGGCTAAACAAAAAGAAAGAATACAAAAAAGATTAACTTTCAACTTATATGAAAGTAACTAAATCATTAAAAATCTTTATTTAAGAAAACCAAAAAGTAGGTAATTAGTTTATGCTATTTTAAAATGCTTAGTACGTGTTGATTGAAATGATAGATTTTTAAAATTATACATGTATATTTATGTTATGAATATGTAAAGATCAAGTAAATAAACATTTAAAACATAAGATTATTTGTTATAACAAAATTACTTAAGGTGATGAAACATGCTAACTAAATATTGAGTATATATAAAATTAGATTTTGGAAAACTAATTTCTAAAAGCATGCTAAGTTGTTCTAAATAGAAAAAATATCATAACAATCGTTTAAAATCATCTTGCATATATATTTCGGATTTAAAATATTAATGTGACTAATTGAAATTGTATAACTGTTTTATTTCCCGAAAACAAATTAGGTTAAAATCTAAGAGTTTAAAATTATTGTTTTTATATTCATATATTTTTCACCATATGTAAAGTTTGAACGAAAATAATTCAAAATTCATAAGCTTATTTATGGTTTCCAAACAAATTAGAAGGAAATATAGAACTTTAATGTTTTCACATTGACAATTTTTATTTAGAATATTCACAAAAGTAAACCAATATTTGTATATAAAGGAAATATTTTCAAGTGACAAAATTGATTTAAATTTTGACATGTGGCAATTATGGTTTAATATGTAGACATATGATCAATCCATTTTCTTTAATCATATATAGAAAATAATATTAATTTTGCATGCCCGTGCTCACTCATAAAGCAGTGTTTTCTATGGCAAAACAGAGTTTACAAGTGCTTTGAGCACATTGTACAAGTGATATGAGCGTGAGTTTGAGTTTTGCTGTTAATTCAAATGTAAATTTAAAGTTACAATATACACCCTTAACTATAAGTAGAATTACTGTTTAAACCTTATACTTTTTCATTTGGTTTTATATATTCTTTGAACCATCTTGATTTAAATATGTGACCCCACGTAACTTTATGGGTTTTTTATGTTTTTCTTATAGCTTTGAAATTTTGATTTCTTTTTATAAATTTTCGGACATATCATTACAACGTGCTTATTTTTAACCGAGTTGTGCTGGATAACATTATACAAGTTATCACAAAAAAAAAAGTACAAGTTCTTAAATTTCAAGACCGAGTTGTATATAGTAATGTATATCAAAGCATAAACGACAAAGTTCATTGAATATTTCATTTTTTTTCACTTTAAAGTATGATTTTTAAAAGTTTTGAATATGCCACTACAATGTATTTATTTTTATATATGTTTCGATATAAATTTTTTTCATAACCTAAAGTGAATGTTAATATATAAGTCATCGAAATCTAAGTTATATGTTTCCAATTACCACAGTACACAACTTCACCTACTTACGTATAATGATAAGATGGTAATATCTTTTTTTCTATCTTGATAAACGTTGTGGTTTAAAATCATGACAAGTTTAAGGATCTATTAATATTTTATGTGTTTATTTAATTGATTATCATCAAATCAACTTACAATAATTCATAATACACGCGTCAAAGATCTATAAAAACGTACAATTCACGTTATTATGAACAGAAGCAGGAGTATTTAATATAATTGGAAGACGATATTATATTAAAATTATTTGAACCCTATTAAACCAAAATAATATTGCAAGTTTATTAACCAACTAGACATCCACAACTAAGTTCAGTAGCAGTGTAATTCATGTTCTAAATATGTATATTGGGTATCCTTTACAATCCGGGTATCCTTTACAATCCAAACAATCTTTTATATTAAGGCATTTAAGGTGGGTTCAACGAATTTTAACCAAAATTCTAAACAGTTTGATCCATAAATGTTTATAAACAACACTAATTCTAATATTCAATCCGATCAAACAACTACCAAAATCATTACTAAAATCATTAGCATGTAACTAAGAATATCATGGCGTCATTAGTTTGTAACATTCGACCTTTCACACCAGTTAAGTTATTTCACAAATAATGAGTTCAATAAATTTTTGGTTGACCGAATGAAAATTTTTCACGAGATCATCTATGTCAAGATTGTTCTCATCTTACCACTTAACTGTAGAGTTCTCATCTCATTCATAATTATTAAGCTCAAAACACATTGGTAATATTTAAGACACGACATTACTTGTGGCGCAATATCTCTCATGCACCAATTAATGAGTTCAATAAATTTTGGTTGACCGAATGAAAATTTTTCACGAGATCATCTATGTCAAGATTGTTCTCACCTTACCACTTAACTGTAGAGTTCTCATCTCATTTATAATTATTGAGCTCAAAACACATTGGTAATATTTAAGACACGACATTACTTGTGGCGCAATATCTCTCATGCACACGGAACATAACAAAACAATTTGGAATATGTATGGCATATACTTAGCTCTTAAGCTATACAGATTAAGAATTCATTGTGATATAACGATCCGTAATACAAAGTTAAACCTTTTGGAAACGTACACTACACGTGAAGAAGAGTGTGAATATAAGTTTTTTGTCGAATTCAAAGCATAGTGGGATAGCGATAGAAGCAAGAATATTAAAAAACAAAAAAAGAAACAATTATATATAAAAAAAAAAAAGATTACGCAATGATATTAACATATGTGGGGAGCAAAGCAATAAATCATGTGCTTTTATATGCATAGAGTATGATTTTGTTTCACTGCAATAATTTTGTCGTTTAAATACATGAAAAGTTAGTGTTAATAAAAGTTAGAAATAACACGATGTTGTCTAATTAATCAAACCATACATGTTTGGTAAAGACCTAGTTTTAGTGAGACAATATAAAAAAGTAGGGGTAGATTTTGAGAAGGTTAATCTGTTTACACCCAAAGTTTTATCATTTTTGTTTTTGATATGTCTAATTAACTTTTTGATTACTTTTAATATTTTGTTTATTAATATACAATTATAGTTTTTTCTATAACTTTTGAATGTAATGTTTGTATACATACACATACACACATTGGGTAAGCATCCTTTGTTAACATTTGTTTGTTGTGTTAACACATTAACTCAAATGTAAGGAACACTTAAATCGTACTTATGTAGTACAGAGGCGTGTAACAAACATTTATATCGTATTACACCATTGACATAATAATTTTCCTTCTCTTTCCCAAACTTCCCCTCTTCTTTTTTGCAGATTGTTATTTTTTATACAAATTACACTATTAATATACCGTTTTTATATCTTTAGTTCTAGTATAGTCTTGCTATATATTCTTTTTAAATTTTTAATGTTCGTTATGGATCATTAGTTATATCACTGTAACGCTAACTTAAAATGACGACATGAACTATTGTGGACCATTAGTTTGAGTTAACATGTTAACACAATAAACAAGAGATAACATTTGTTTACCATCCAAAATTCCAATATATGTTTTATCACAACCTAAAGAGTATTTAAATATGTCTGTATATCTGGTTTAGAAGCGTATGAAACATTGAGAATACCTGGTTTTAAAATTCATTTATTTTCCTTGAATTCCTGTATGTGTTGTTTAATCAACTCCACTTGCAACCAAAGTTTACATGTAAACTAGTTTCGTTTTATTGTGAAAATTAATAATGGAGTAATCAAGTGTTAATATTTTGCCTATTAAAATCGCTTTTAACTTATTTTTAATTATATAAATCATTCAAAATTCAATATCATTTTGTTGTCGAAACCTTTTAAAGCAAGTTTAAACGGTGTCAGCTGAATGAATAAAATCTAAAAACTTAATTTACTATATATTTATTAAAAAATTATTCACTTCTAAATAAAAATTAAAAACAAATAAATAAACAATAATCATTTTCAAAAGTATATTGCGTTGGAAAATTTACAAAACAATATTAAAATAATACAATATAACTTTAATATAATAATATGTTTCTTTTGATAATATTGGTTTTGGAACAAGATTTTGTATGAAGAAAGATTGGCCATCAAAATCAAAAGTTAGAAAGCATGAAAAGACTACAAATCTTCTGAAAACTTTCTTCTTTCATGCAACTACTGAATATTCTTATAACTTTAAGCCTGCCTAGAAACTAATCAGACAATGCAAAATTGTTTGAATTTAAAATAATTTATTTTTGTTTTATGCTAGGAAAGTAAGAATATTATTTCTTCTTTTAGTTCAAGCTTTCCAGCTATTAATATACACTTTTCAGTTTTCATAGAGAACTCTTTTGTGATTGTTATTTTTGAAAGTAAGTCGTGGATTAATAACATTTTGTTTCATTATATCAAAATTTTGAAAAACTATATAATAAAACAAAATTTTGAACATCAAACCATAAAATATAAAATTTATCTGATGTTCAGAATATCATAATTTTTTATCAGATAAAGATAAATATAATAGTGAAGTTAAATCTAATGATAAAGTCATTTGTACTTGATGATGAAACTCCTAATTAAGTCAAAAGTTCAAACTCCCTGTATTACTATTTTCTGTAAATTAGTTATAGTGTAGAAATAAAAGTTTAAAAATTTTAAAGAAACCTAAAAAAAGATAAAGATTAAAAATGATTTAGTTCTTAATGTTTTGTATTTTTATCCGTTTTAATTTCTAACTTTTTTTAAAGAAATCTCAAGGTTTAGTTCCATCCTCCCCTAAAGAAACCCTTCTATTAATTGTTTTCTGAACTGCTATATTGGTAACAAATTTTCTTATAAAGAATTTTGAGTTCACAACTTATTATTTTTTTTCTATTTATATTTACCAATTTAGAACTCTAACACTTAAATTACATCATTTACACACCCAAAGCTTTATTAATACGATACTTGTGCCTTTATCACTTAGGTTAGCCTAGCCCCTCAACCCTCATGGCCCCTTTTTCTTTCTTGTATGGTCTTTTATAGCTTGTATAAAATATATATATTATATTTTCAAATATTATTAATAATGAAATAGTTCATGATATAAATTATTTCCTTAAAAATTTTAATAAATAAATTGGATGTTACTATCATTTTCTTAAGTTCAATTTCACTTATCATATGAAAGCAATATAAAATACCAGCGATTTTTATGTTTCTTTCTATATTTTTAGTTCGTAGCATAGCATATTTTTCAGCAATTGGTGAAAGGAAACAATAGTAGGGTTTCTAGAATAGATCAATGTCGAATATTTTTTGCTTTTTAGTTGTATTTTGCTTTTATTTAAAATAAATAAATGAAAATAAAATGGAGACTCAACATATTGATCCTAATTCTCCATTTAACAATTATGTCAAAAGTTTTGATCCTTTATGTATGCCTTCCAGAAGTAAAGATTACCTTTTTTAATTATTTTGGGAACAAAATTTCAGAACTCAATCTATCTTTCCTTTATATTTCAAAAAAATCCACTTCTAAAGAAACTAAAAACGTAAAAGAACATCACCAAAAAAAAGGTAACTTTACGTGTTTCGCTAAGAAAATCAACAGTGTGTCCACTTTCAGTAGCAGATACTACACGATGTTGTGTGCGTATGCATCTGAATTCATAGATGTTTTATACCATTTATCGTAAACGGCTTTAGGAAAATGTGTATATTTTCTTAGTTACGTGTTTTCAATTCACGAATGTAAGAAATAGGTGGATTATGAATCTGAATTTTGAACAAAATACCATTTGTATAACTTCAAAGTCTCCGGAGTGAAGTGATTGAAGATTCAAGATTCGAACATGTCTAATATTTGTTAGTTTATTGTTTTTAGTTGTGTTTTCTCTAACAACATGTGGATTTTGGGCTTCTAATGGACGTATAAGAATGAGCCCACTCATCTAGCATGATGCCAAGTAGCCCAAGATTTTAAAATAAACAAGTCTAAGTTTTACCATCAATTAATCAAAACCATTTCTTTCTCCTTTTTTCCGCTTCTTTTTTTCTTTTTTCCTTCTTGTAGCTCGGTTCAATTTATTATTTTCATTTAATTTTTTTTTACAACTGGCTTTCCAAGGTTTTAAAAAAATTATCATTTTCATCCAAACCATCTGTCATTAAAATGAATAATTATGTAATTTTTGCATATAAAAACAAAATTCTATTCACGTGTTATTGTTCTATTCACAAAAACTAAATAAAACATTTCATTTTCAAACTTTTTATTATGTTTGAATCACGAGATTGTCAGCTTTATCATGAGTGAGGAGAATGGACCTTGTTTTTTGTGATGGTCGGGAAACCCATTGCGTAGGGTTGTATGATAGAGAACATCGCTTCTAATCGTCATCTCCCCTATATCGTGATTCAGTTTCACTCGATATGGTTATGTAATTGAGGGATTTGTTTTGTAGTTTAAAGGATAATTTTGTCAATTTACATGTTTAACAAATTAAATAAGCAGATTTAACTTTTTCTAGATAAAAATGATAATTTTTTAAACCCTAAGAAGCCAGATACAAAAAGTATATATATATCTTTTTTAGATGATAATAACAAATGTGATCAAACCATAAGAAGCAGTAAAATTTATATTAAGTTCATTGAAAATTTCAAAACATTATTTCATGTTTTTTTAGTATTATTTTGATTTGATTTATATCATTTTATTTGAATTGGTACATGAAACTATATTTATTCTCAGGTGACATATATGAAACACCAACCAAAGCCTAACACCTAAGCCAAAACACTATTCATTTACTTTGAATTTTAACATATATTCACAAAAACTTAATAAAACATTTCATTTTCAAACTTTTTATTATGTTTGAATCACGAGATTGTCAGCTTTATCATGACGGAGGAGAATGGACCTTGTCTTTTGTGATGGTCGGGAAACCCATTGCGTAGGGGTTGTATGATAGAGAACATCGCTTCTAATCGTCATCTCCCCTATATCGTGATTCAGTTCACTCGATTATGGTTATGTAATTGAGGGATTTGTTTTGCAGTTTAAAGGATAATTTTGTCAATTTACATGTTTAACAATTTAAATTAACATAGTTAACTTTTTCTAGATAAAAATGATAATTTTTTAAACCCTAGGAAGCTAGATACAAATATATATATATATATATATATATATATATATATATATATATATATATATATATATATATATATATATTTTAGATGATAATAACAAATGTGATCAAACCATAAGAAGTAGTAAAATTTATATTAAGGTCATTGAAAATTTCAAAACATTATTTCATGTTTTTTTTAGTATTATTTTGATTTGATTTATATCATTTCATTTGAATTGGTACATGAAACTATATTTATTCTCAGGTGACATATATGAAACACCAACCAAAGCCTAACACCTAAGCCGAAACACTATTCATTTACTTTGAATTTTAACATATATTCACAAAAACTAAATAAAACATTTCATTTTCAAACTTTTTATTACGTTTGAATCACGAGATTGTCAGCTTTATCATAAGGGAGGAGAATGGACCTTGTTTTTTGTGATGGTCGAGAAACCCATTGCGTAGGGGTTGTATGATAGAGAACATCGCTTCTAATCGTCATTTCTCCTATATCGTGATTCAGTTTCACTCGATTATGGTTATGTAATTGAGGGATTTGTTTTGCAGTTTAAAGGATAATTTTGTCAATTTACATGTTTAACAATTTAAATTAACAGAGTTAACTTTTTCTAGATAAAAATGATAATTTTTTAAACCCTAGGAAGCCAGATACAATATATATATATATATATATATATATATATATATATATATATATATATATATATATATATATATATATATATATAATAGATGATAATAACAAATGTGATCAAGCCATAAGAAGTAGTAAAATTTATATTAAGGTCATTGAAAATTTCAAAACATTATTTCATGTTTTTTTAGTATTATTTGATTTGATTTATATCATTTCATTTGAAACACCAACCAAAGCCTAACACCTAAGCCAAAACATTATTCATTTACTTTGAATTTTAACATACAGGTAATATATGAAATTTAGCCTTTTAACCAAGTGCATAGTTATGGTTAAGAGAATCAAAAGTGCATAGTTACGGTTAAGAGATGGTTTAGGCATATTAACATATTTAAATACTAAGAAAAAAGGAATATGTTTAGCGTTGTTCTAGTTTTGTAACAAGTTTAGTTATAAAAGATAATTTACACCAAATTAGAATGAAATAATTAAAATACTCTTTTGTAACTAAAGGGTAATTTATGTAATTAACTCCATTTAATCGGAGGGAACATTACCGCCACCGGCCACCACCATCACTATGCCGTCTTTGTCAATCAGATCGTCTCCCTGTTCCCGTATTCATCTCCATCTCGAACCCTTAATCTATGCCACCATCATACCACTTGTTTTCTCCACTGCTAAGTGCTTGTGCGCAATCGTAAATGAGTTGCCGAGGTGAAAACTAACTCGCAGGATCTGTGGCAGTGCTTGCATGAATCTACAGCACGAGTTGAGGAAGATGAAAGGAAGACAAAGGTACTAGTTAAGGAAAGGGTGATGAGGATTTTACTTTTTCCTTTTAAATAAAGTTGTTGTTGTTGTTGTCACTAGTGCTGCTGCTAATGGTCTTATTATTGCAGTTTGTTGTTATTGTTAATTGTAGTGTTCAAAGTTTGTATAAGAGTTTGGTTAATGTTTGTTAACTGTTGCATAGTTAAGAGACCAAATATGTAATCTTTCCTTGTTTCTTATTAACAAGGGATTAGGAGGTTGTTAGAGTTAGTTAACTCAATTGTATCTTCTTCTACGAAAGAAATCTCTGTAACTCATCCAGTAATGAGTCATTAGCTTTGTTCATGATCTTGTTCTGAATTTGATCTTTCTTGATTAGTCGATTGTATTGAATTCCGCTGTTTACTTTGACAAGTGGTATCAGAGCCACAATTCGACTCCGAAACAAAGAAGGAGATCTGAAATTGAAATTAGGGCTCGAGATGGTGTCAACAAAGTATGAGATCGAGAAGTTCGATGGAAAGAATGACTTTGGATTATAGAGAGTCAAGATGCGAGCACTCCTTGTCCATCAAGGAATCGTTGATGAGCCAAGTGGAGAAGAACGATTGCCAGTCGGGTTAACAGAGAATGAAAAGAAAGACATCTTGGAAAAGGCACATAGTGTGATAATACTGAGTCTTGGAGATCGAGTGCTAAGGGAAGTGTCAAAGGAGACTTCGGCCGTTGGATTGTGGTCAAAGCTCGAGAGTCTCTACATGACTAAATCTTTGGCAAATTGATTGTACTTGAAGAAAAGGCTATACATTTTCCAAATGGGGGCTGGTAAGTCACTCAAAGATCATACCGACGAGTTTAACAAGTTGGTACTTGATCTTGAAAACATTGAGGTTGAGTTGGAAGATGAGGATCAGGCCATAATATTTTTGGCATCATTACCATCCACATATGAACACTTTGTGGGCACACTCATGTTTGGTAGAGAATCTCTTTTAATGGAGGAGGTCCTTACTAATTTGAACTTAAGAGAGTTGAAGAAAAGATCGGATGTGAAAGAAGAACATATTGATGGGTTGTATGCAAGGGGAAGGACATAACAAAGAGGGCAGAAGCCAAAGGTGTTCAATCAATCGAAGTCCAAAGGAAAAAGGAGATGATATGTATGTAACTCAGATAAGCACTTCAAGAAAGATTGTCCGGGGTGGAAAAAGAAAAGGGGAGAATGTCATACTCCCAGAAATCTGAGTAGTCAACAACAAGAAAAGGTTGGAGATGGGTATGATAGTGCCGATGTATTGATGGTCTCTAAAGGGAGTAACAATCAAGAATGGGTCATGGATTCTGGATGTTCATATCACATGAACCCAAATCAACAATTCTTCACTAAACTTAGTATGCAAGACCTTGGGTTAGTGCAATTAGGTGATGACAGACCTTGTTCAATCAAAAGGGTTGATACAGTCTCACTAAAATTAAGTAATGGGACAAGATTTGATCTGACAAGGGTAAGGTTCATTCCAGAGTTAAAGAGGAACTTATCATCTCTTTGGTCATTTGAGAAAGAAGGGTGTCATGTTAGTTTGTCAAATGGTAAAGCTAAGGTAATTAGAGTGTCAATGGTGGTATTATTTGCCATTATGAGGGACAATAACATCTACCTTCTAAATGGAGAGGTCACAGCAGGTGCAACTTTAGTGAATATGGCTGCTGAGAATCTTGCTATGATATGGCATAGAAGAATGGTCCATATTAGTGATCATGGCTTGTTGGAATTGAAGAAACAAGGGGTTATTAAGGATTTACATGAGTGCAGTGCAGGGTTTTATGAGCACTGCATTATTGGTAAATCACATAAAGTTAAGTTCAGTAAAGGGATGAACTGCACAAAAGGGGTATTGGATTATGTCCATTCTGGCCTATGGGGGCCTGCAAGGGTTGTCTATTTAGGTAGAGCCAAATACTTCCTATCCATCATTGATGACTTCTCAAGAAGGGTTTGGGTTTATATTTTAAAGAGCAAGGATGAAACTTTCAATAAATTTAAAGAATGGAAGATGCTTGTGGAAACTCAAACTGAGAGAAGGGTCGAGAAACTAAGAACTGACAATGGATTGGAGTTTTATATCAACATGTTCAGTGATTTCTGCAAAGAACATGGAATAGCAAGGCATTTGACAATTCCTGGTACACCTCAACAGAATGGATTAGTGGAGAGGATGAATAGAACACTAATGGATAAGGTGAGGTGTATGTTATCAAATGCAGGGCTACCAAAGATATTTTAGGTAGAAGCTGTTTCAACTGCAGCTTACTTGATAAATAGGTCCCTCTCCTTAGCAATTGGTTTAATGACACCTATGGAAAGGTGGTCAGGGGAAAAATCAAGGTATGATCATCTAAGGGTATTTGGTTCAGTTAATTATGCTCATGTAAGTCAAGGCAAACTTGAACCAAGAGCTATTAAGTGCATTTTGTTGGGATACCCTGAAGGCATCAAAGCATATAGACTGTGGAGACTTGATGAAGGTAGTCCTAAGGTGATGGTGAGTAGGAGTATGGTGTTTAAAAAGAATTTGATGTATAAAGATGTGATAGGAAAGAGGTCTATGGATGCTGAAACTGAACTAGAGAGTAAAGGGGATAAAACTGAGGTGGAGTTATTCCCTAATAAAGGTGCTCGTTATGGTTCAGGTCAATCATCAAGGAATGACTAGGATGAAGTAGTAACCAGGGAGTATAGCATAGCAAGAAACAAACCTAGGAGGGCCTTTGTACCACCTGCTAGATTCAGGGAAAATAATGAGATCTCTGCATTTGTTTTTACTGCAGCTGAGGAAGAAAGCATTAGTGAACCCATCACATATGAAGAAGTAATAGAGTTAGATCTTAAAGATAATTGGATGAGAGCCATGGATGAAGAAATGAATTCTTTAATCAATTATAAAACTTGGGTCTTGGTTGATGTCACTCCCTCAAAATCCGCGTGCGGGGTTTTACCACGAGGCGCGTGACATACCAGGATCTCAGTCATTAGTTACCAAGAACGACTCTATATGATTAATAAACAAAACCAGAGTTAACGTTTAAAATACTGCGGAAGCGTTTTTAAAACAGAAAACCCAAAACAAGTAGTATGTAAAGAGAATGCGCAAAATATACGCGCCCCAAACACAAATGTTTAATAGGAAAAATAAACCCAAATGTGTAAACAAACAATGTAGACAACTCAACGATGCTGGTGTGCGTGCTCCTAGGCAACTGGCAACCTTAACCTGAGAATAGCATACTAAACAAGTCAACACATGGTTGGTGAGTTCAAGAGTTTGCGTTAAAATATAAACCAATCAACAGTTTCCAGAGCATAAGTAGTGTATTGCAATAGATAGCTAGTCTATTAACATAAAAATATTAATCATAGTGATTTCACGATCGAAGCTGACTGTGTTACGTTTGTTGCCTCCCGTCATGACTTACCGTGTCGTGACGAATATGTGTTGGGACAAAATTGCACCCGTTTGACCTCGAGTCGCACAGGTGGGGCTCGTCAGACCCAGTAGTACTACCCAAAATTTCCCCGCTATTCAATATTAACAATCCGAAAGTGTGAGGACTTTCCATGGTAAACAGCACTATATCAATATTATACACACTCATATATAAAAGCGTTTGTGATCAACAGTATGCTATCTCCCCCAAAAGAGATTATGTAAAATAAGTGGGGCAAGAACTCACCTGATGCGCGCAAGAATTAACCTAGAGCTTAACTTGAAAGAAAAGATGGAAAGACAACCTTCAAAGGTCACCTAGAACATAAGAGTACATAAGTACGTGTACACAGAATCAATATGAAACCCTAAGTGCTCTACAAACCAAAGAACTCAAGGTTTTTAGAAAGACAAGACACATTTGACCCAGTTGACCTGTTTGACCCGTTGGTGACATTATAGGTGATAACTCGTTAATACTAACACAACAGCATATCATACATGATCAACATACAACCCAACAATAGTCCTAACATACCCATATGACCCATTACCATGAATTCCCACAAACAGGCCAAATCAGATAACTATCCAACTAAATATTCATACAACACAAACAACACATTTAGTTACCTTAGAAATCATCCATGAACACACTAGCATGATCCTAATATCCCAAACATGCTCAAATCATCCAATTCAAGGATTTGCACAAATAAAGTTTCCCTTTTGGGAAGGTTCATCCCAACTTCATCAAACTCACACAACAATTATGAATTCATCAATTATATACCAATTCAAGTCCATGACAACATCTAAACATGATCAACAACACCTAATCATCATGATTCATCAACTTTCATACCCAAAAGTTACTATTTTTAGCAATGTATGAACTACAACATGCATTCTTGAATTCCTAACATTCATATCAACCATCTAGCATCTAATCATCATCACAAACACATCCATAACATTCATACATCAACCAATCATCAATTCATGCAAAATAAAGTTACTATTATTAGTAACCTATGA
This sequence comes from Flaveria sonorensis, assembly GCA_025506505.1. NCBI lineage: Eukaryota > Viridiplantae > Streptophyta > Magnoliopsida > Asterales > Asteraceae > Flaveria > Flaveria sonorensis. The sequence goes on along the minus strand of CM046431.1, from coordinate 41,257,763 downwards.
ACAATGTATCAAAATCATAGCTTTCTTGCATAATCGACGTTAACTAGCATATATACAATCCAACTAACATAATAACACTAACCAACATCAACAAATCGATCCCCAATTGCAAGTTTCGAATTAGGGTTTCGGCCCTAATGTAATTTCCATAAAAACTTGTAAAAATCCAACCTTTATTGCATACTTGACGTTAATTAACATATAATCTACCCAACAAACACATTAACAACAACAAACAAGCATCAATCGACCATCAATTGTAGAATTCGCATGGAACTTTCGGCCAATCATGAACAATCATCAAATCATACAAAAATCTAACCTTTAGATGTGTAATAGTTTGCAATTGAAGGTTCTAACTTGTTGTATGCCTTGAAATCGATCCAAATTCAAATGTGAATGCTTGTTCTTGGCTGAATTCGCGATGGTGAGGGTGAGGGGATGCAAGTCGCGGCCGAATGGGTTAGGGGATTAGGGTTTGTTTTTGATTTTGTAACTTAATTAATCATATTTACCCTTTTAACCCTTATAATTTGTATTTTATAAAAATTAGGCTTTTTGAATAGTTTTTAAATAGTTTTTAACTACTAAACACAATTATTATTAATCACTAATAACAATCATGCATAATTCCCATTTATCACAAAACACACGAAATAAATATGCACGTTTTCACGTTACGCGATAAAATTACAGTTAACATTTAAATCACATAAGCATAACTTAATAATCACATTGTTAACTTAATTATCATCAATTTAACATTACTGATTATTGTTAAGTCACCAACGTTCAACGACATCTAGTGTGTGCTCCTGACACGTGTATGCAAGACTTAACGGAACAAACGGAGTTTGGTAACGGAAAATTACCGGATGTCACAGTTGATAGGCCTGAAGATCAGAAAATAGTTGATTGCAAATAGCTATACAAGCTCAAAGAAGACACTGATAGAGTGGAGGCTCCCAGGTTCAAAGCTAGACTGGTTGCTAGGGGGTTTACCCAAAGAGCAGGTATAGATTATACTGAGGTATTTTCTCTAGTTGTGAAACATACATCTATAAGAGTAATGTTGTCTTTGGTTGCCTTATATAATTATGAGCTTGAATAATTGGATGTAAAGACTGCTTTTTGACACTGAGATTTAGATGAAAATATTTTCGTGAGACAACCAAAAGGATATGAATAAATGGGTCAAGAGAAGAAAGTCTGTTTTCTGAAAAAATCATTGTGTGGGCTTAAACAATCCCCACGGTAATGGTATAAAAGGTTTGATGAGCAAATGATTAAGTATGATTTTATGAGGAGCAAATATGATTGTTGTGTATATATTAATGAGTATGGTTCTAGTGAGTATATATACTTGTTGTTATATGTTGATGATATGTTGATATGATGCAAAGTTAAAGATGAGATCGTAGCTATTAAGCAAATGTTTATGGAGGCTTTTGAAATGAAGGATTTGGGCAGTGCTAGGAAGATACTGGGTATGGAGATCAAAAGAAATAGAAAGAACAAACTATTATTTCTATCTCAAAGGTCATACATTAGTAAATTACTTGTGAATTTTAATATGCATGAAAGCAAGCCTGTCATAACACAAATTGCACCTCATTTCAAGTTGTCCTATTTAGATTGTCCTAAGACTGATAAAGAAAAGGTTAAGATGTCAGCCATTCCTTATGCTAGTGCTGTGGGTAGTCTTATGTACTTGATGGTATGCACTAGACCTGGTTTGGGTTATGCTATTGGGTTGGTAAGTAGATTTTTGTCTAACCTTGGCAAGGCCCATTGGTATGTTGTCAAGTGGATATTAAGCTATCTAAATGGTACAAGGGAACTTGGTCTAGTGTTTGGTGGTTCTGATAATATGACAGATAAGGTTGGTATTAAAGGTTATATGGATTCTGATTTTGCAAAAGATATTGATAGAGGTAGATCCATAACTGGATATGCATTCATGGTTGCTGGTGGATTGGTTAGTTGGAGATCCACTTTTCAAAAGGTGCTTGCTTTATCTATAACTAAATTAGAATATATTGCTTTGACAGAAGCAATTAAGGAAGCAATTTGGCTTAAGGGTTTTGTGTCTGATTTGGGTGTAATTCTAAAAGATACTGTGGTGAAATGTGATAATCAAGGTGCTATAAATCTTTCAAAGAATCAAATTTATCATGAAAGAACTAAGCACATAAATGTTAAATTGTATTTCATTAGGGATGTGATTAATGCTATGGAGGTTAGTTTTTTATATGTTGAAACAAAGGAAAATGCTGCTGATTGTTTAACCAAGGTGGTTCCTGGTGTTAAGTTGCAGCAGTGTTTACATTGGCTTAGTGTTGGTTGAACTTTGACACTAAGGTGGAGATTGTTAATTGTAGTGTTCAAAGTTTGTATAAGAGTTTGGTTAATATTTCTTACCTGTTGCATAGTTGAGGGACCAAATATGTAATCTTTTCTTGTTTCTTATTAATAAGAGATTAGGAGGTTGTTAGAGTTAGTTAACTTAATTGTATCTTCTCTTTCAAAGAAATCTCTGTAACTCACCCAGTAATGAGTCATTAGCTTTGTTCATGATCTTGTTTTGAATTTGATATTTCTTGATTAGTCAATTGTATTGAATTCCGCTGTTTACTTTGTCAGTTATTGTTTTTTATGATACTTTCACGAGTATTGTCACTGCATTATCATGTGATGGTTTTTCAGCATGATATTTAACAAACATCCATGTTAGACTCTAAAACCGTTATTAGGAGTGTAAAAAAGCTTAGCCAAGCTCGAGATCATCTAGGCTCGATCTATCTCGAGCTTGACTCGTTTTAGCTTAAATTTGCTCGAGCTCAACTCATGAGAAATTTTTCACGCTTAAGTTTGGCTCGGGTTCGGGTAGTTTATTATTTAGCTTGAGAGAGCTCGAGCTCAACTCATGAGCTATCTTGCACAAGAAGGCAATTATATGGTCATCTTTTCCCTTAACGGACGTGAAATTTCGGTCTATTATCTTCTTGTTTATACTGGTATCGTCGATGATGAAGACATTCTAGATTTTGTGTAATTTAAAATCATAATGTGATCTAGGTTTTGCGTTAAAGTAGTGAAATTGTAGACTATGTTTGCAGAGAATCATGAACTCATATTGCGTAATTCATGAAAATCTTCAATTTGGATGATGATCTTTAGTGGTTTTTTTTTATTATTATATTTTTTAATCTCATAACATGATTTTCTTCTCAGCCTTGCCATTATTTTTATTTCTTTTGTAAATTTAGATTTACACCTTCAAACGAAGAAGAAATTGATGATGATGGTGGTGGATGATGATTATGCTCATTGATGATGATGACATGGGTTGGGTTTAGGAAAGTTTAGTTTACTCTTCTTTTTTTTCAGGTTGTTCCAATCATTTAGGATTATTTTTTAGTGTTTTAATTTTAAAGCAGAGTAAAATGATCAAATTACCTAGATGTGCAAGACACGAGACCGGATTTGACCGACAAATTTAACGTCCGTTAGGGGAAATGATGAAATCTATAGACCTTTTTAAACATAAAGGACAATTTCTGTTATTTTCTAAGTTTAAAACTAAAACCTAAAATTTACTAAAAACCTAAATAACAAGAAATATAATTTACTCTTATAATTATATATATAAAAAGGTTCCCTTGTTAATTTTTTATCCATTGTTTATTGCGTTAACTTGTTAACTCAAATGTAAGGAACACTTACAACGTAAATATGTTGTAACGACTAGTATAACAAACACTTACATCATACTACAACATTAATGTAATAATTCCCCCCCTCCCCTCAACTTTTCAAAACTTTTCTTTTTTAAATACAAAATTTTTTCGAAACCTTCTTAACATTTTTGTATAATGATAATTTTATACAAAGTGCACCTATTTAATCGTTTTGATATCTTTATATTGAGTATAGTCTTGCTATATATATATATACATATATATATATACATATACATATATATATATACATATATATATATATATACATACATATATATATGTATGTATATATATATATATATATATATATATATATATATATAGGGGAGGGATCCCTTGAAAACCATATTATAAATAAAAACAATGAAAACCAGGTGTTAGATATATGTAAATACATGTTACAAAGTGTAAAACTAAGAGTTACGTATATGTAGAGGTTATGTATATGCAAGTACGTGTTACCAAGTGTACAAGTAAGAGTTACGTACATGTATCTCAAACAAGTTACATATATGTAAGTTGTTTTCTCATCATCGACATTACTTGGAGTTTATATTAAAAAATATATAATGACCTCAAAAAGTAAGGTTGAAATTTACCCAAATATTTAAAAAGTTAAATCAATTATGAATTATATGATTGGATAGTGGTAACTTTCACGGTTTTCAATTATAAATATGGTTTTCATTTGATCTCTCTCCTATATATATATATATATATATATATATATATATATATATATATATATATATATATATATATATAACACGCTATTAATTCTTTATAACACGCTATTTTTTGTTTGACAAATAAGCCAGCAACCGTTGACGTTTTCCCAGAATTTTCCGCAGACCTCTCTGAGATAAATAGTCTTTTTGTGCAATTCTAAATGTGAAGTAAGTCTCCGTATCTTATTGGTGAAACTTACTACTTGAAATTCAACAAACCCTCTGTTTTCCTTGTTTTCTTGTTCTTTCAAAATAATAAAAATAAATGAATTTTTTACCATAAAAGAATTTGACACTCCCCTTTTTACAGATATTTATTTTATTGATCAGTAATAATAATGTCAGATTTTTTAATGTAGTATACACAATAATCATAATTCCTTTATATTCATTTTATCAATTAACAATAATAAATCCAATTTTTGAGTTCATTTGGATAGTGATACAAAAAAAGATACCAAATAGTTTAGTACAAAGATTCTGTTGATTAATTTATAGCTTTAATTATACGTCGTTTTCTTATTTGTTATCCTATACTGGGATGTAAGACAGTACATCTATGCATCGGGTAACTTGCATATAACATGGATATTTATATATCACGGACAACAGAAAAAATAAAAAATATGATTGATAGAACAACAGAATATATAGGAAACTCAAAATTTTAAATTAGGGATACATATATATCCTTAACATACTAAAGCGGCTCCTATTATTGGTGTAAAACCAATAGCGATTCATACAAGCTAAATCCTCTAATCGATAATTAGGCCAAAAAGAACTTTAATTTAATTAATTCATTTTTTTCTGTCAAAAATTTCACTTTCATCCAAAAATTGGTTGTAGTTTTTTATCTTGTTCTTCTTGCAAAAGAATTGATTTCTATGCACATTATTTTAATTCTTTAAATTGAAAGAAATTAGAATTCTCAATTCTTTACGACGTCTAGACGATAAAATCTTTTCAGGAACAAGCAAATCAAAATGATTCTTAGCAACATTTTTGGGTTTCGGTATATTTGATTACTTTGGTGCTTACTTTTATGAACCAATGAAATACCTATGATTTGATACATAAAAAATTGTTCATCATTTTTTACAGCTTGACGGGTAGGTTCCATTATTAATATTCCCTTTTTAGTTAATTGTGTAAGATTTAAACGTCTTCTTATTATATCTAGATTCATTTCTTCCTTTGAATATAGGATATAGTAATTTTTCCTACATTTATGAGGAGGAGACCATATATCTAGATATTATTCATTATTTTTTGATTCAATTGATTCAAACGTCCAGTCCATCTTAATTGTAAAGGAAAATCTCCTTTGAGGATATTTTTAGTTTTTCGATCGATTCTAAAAAAGATTATTCGATATTGTTTTGATTCTTTAATTCAAAATATTGTTTTGAATTACATGGGCTCAAATTTAAAAAATCCTCATCCTCCTCTTGCTTTCCCTTGATATTTTAATTTTCGCTAAAATTTGGATTTATATTCAAATTAAAAAGAATTAAGTTGCTTGGGATAAACCTAGGGTTCTCTTTATATTTATGATAAAGTATCACAAACTCTGGAAAGAAAAAAATTTTATGGTTTAATATGAGATGATTTAAGATTAAGAATTTTCATTCTTTCCCATCTATTAAAAAAATACCTTTTTGTAATTGATTTCAGAATTTAAATCAATCGGAAGATTAAAAAGACCATTATTATGAATTTTATCCCTTATTTGATCCTTATTAGGTTCAACTTGAATATTTGTATTCAATTTCCAACCCAAATATTTTTTTTTCTGTATTTTTTTTCTATATATATAATATCATTTTTTCCTAGATAATTCTTGATAGAAATATTTTTGAGTATGTTAACAATTTTTTCTTGATTTTTGGTGGAATTATCTTGCTTTTCATTTGTTTCTAATAATGATCTATAAAATAGGACTTCTTCTTAGTTTCAGAACAAATATATTTATATGATAAACGATCATATCTAGAGTTTTTTTTTTTAAGTTCTCTTCTTTATTTGGTAATTAATAGACTTTTAAATTTTGTTTTTTTTTTTTGTAATCAAATAATTGGTCTTTTTCATAGAACTACCATTTCTTTTGATCCTTATTTTAAGACGTCTGGCATTGATTTTTTCCATTTCGCCATTGGACTATTCTAGACTATGGAATCTAAGATAAATCGTATTGATAATGACCTCTTAACCAGTTTTTCATGGATTCATTCCAGAATTTGAAAGTTTGTTATGTCTTGCTTCGAAATCAAATATTCCTAATCTTCCAAAAACATCCTTTATTTCATTCTTAAGAAAAAAAGACGGTCCATTGTACTGAAGAATAGACTTTAACTTATTGAAGTGAATAACCTGGGTTTGTGATTATTTTAAAAATACATATTTTTATGACAAGTAAGATAAATAAAAAAAATGTGACTTCTCCTTACTATTTCTGAGATTAGCAAAAGCCTTTTTTATAGTGATAGTCGAAATCAAGTCAATTTTATTTTGTTTTGTTTTATTAATCTTTTCTTGATTTGTTTCGTTATTATCAATGTATTTTTCAAGAATTTGTTTTGTTGATTCCATAAAAAGTTGTAGAGCGATTCTACGCATATTAATGATACATAGAAAGATATCTATGTATATTTTTCCAATGAAAAATTTAATTAGTAATTCAATATTTTTTATTTTAAATGTTTTCCAAATTTTTGGGGTTGATTCTCCATTAATCTTTTTATTTTTTTATTCCGGGCGTTAATTTTTTTTATTTTTTTCATTATTGTATTTAATTTCTGATTGTGTTTCTTCTATCAATTCTATGTTTCATTTATTCTTCTACCTACGAAGAATTTGTCAAACCTGTAGAGCTATTTTGGCTAAGTGATTCGTGAATTATCTCATTGCTGATTATAAAATCCTTTTCTATTTCAGTTTTATTTGATTCATATATTTCTCTCGGTATAAATAATGGAATTTTCTTTACTTTTAAAAGTTCTGTTAATATTTACAAATAAAAATGCTTATGCTTTTTTTTTTTTTTTTTAAGCTCTTCGAACTCTAAAATTCAATTTTCTAATTTCGACTTTATAGTCTATATCTTTAAGAATGGGTTTAAAAAAGAAAGGTGTTTTTCGCGAAGGACCAAAAGGATATTCCGCTTCCATTCCCAAAACTGTTAAAAAACAAGAATCAAAATTATCTTGTTTCTTTCGATCTCTATCAGAGAGTCGTAGCTAGATCTGTGCCAAGGTTTCAAATGAAAAGGATATAAGATTTTTATCTGAAAACCTTCTCATAACCAATGTTTAGGAAGTTCCGTTTTGGAGAATTGAAAACCATTATAGCTACACTTTAGATAAATTTCTCTATTCCAATCTTGGAAATCCTCGTAACATTCCAGAGATCGTCGTAATAAAATAAGGCCAATATTCTTGGCTATACTTGTGTAGCGCCAACTTACAGTGGGTGACGTGGACTATAGTGGACCACTAATATGGTTACAAGTAATCACAATAAACAAGGGTTAACATTAATTCTTTAGATTAGATAATATTTATGTAAAAAAATATCGTTTAGGCCCGCAATCCAACTTGAGCTTGTTTAATAAATGAGCCATATTGTGAGTTCAACTTGTGGTCTAAGGTGTCTTAGCTTAGCTTGACTCGAGTTTTTAGCAAGCCGATCCCGAATAACTCACGAGCCAATTTGATTCGTTTGCAGCTCTAACCATGATCACTCTTTATAGAGTTGAAACGAAATCCATAAATCTCAATTCATGAGCCAGCTTAAGTCGTTTACATCTCTAATCATAATCATTTTTAAATAACTGAAACAAAATCCATAAATTCTAATAACTAGGTACTAAAGTGAAATTTCAACAAAACCAAATAACCATCCATTAGTGTCTTTCTTTTTTTATATAAACCGGTTTACAAAGCAACGAGTAAACCAAAACAAATGTACTACCAAACGATCACTAGGAATAGGGGTGAGCAACGGGTCGGAACCGAACCGAACCGGACTGACCCGCCCTTGACCCGAAACCGATAAGTGGTTTATAAAAAGAACCGAGAACCGGGCCATTTACATACGGTTCGGGCGGACCGAACCGAGTTAAACGGGTCGGTTCAGCATAATATGATGGTCCGGATCGCAAATGTTTTTTTAGCCTCGTGCTTTTTGCCGGAAGAAAAAGAAAACTTAAAAATATAAACGAAACTAATCAATGGATTTGTTTCTTAGACTCGTTATTATAAGATAGACAAATTGATACCATATTAAAATAAAAACCATACATTAGTTGTCGTCATGACCCATTTATGAGCTAATTTAGATGTAGCGTGCAATAGATTCATTTATAACCGACTAAAAGTTTATTGATCTGAACACTTCTATTATATGCTAGTAAAACATTTTTTTACATTTTTGGTGTTCAAACTTCAAAGGCTACCCATTTAACATCTAAAAAGGAAAAACCAACTATTTTTTTTTGCCTAATTGTAATCGGGTCGGACCAAAACCGAGCTCATACCCGCGGGTTTGGACCGAAACCGGTCCATAACCGTTTACAAAAAGAAAGCCGAACCGTGGATCGGAACTGCTAACCCATACACAGACCGGTCTCAGAAAGCCGGATCGACCCGTAAAATGCACACCCCTAGCTAGGAGTCTAGGACTATAATAGCCACATTTGTTTTCAACCATGGCCCATTTGTTTTCTTGGGCCACAAGGTAACCTAATTCAAAGGCCCATTCAACACTTTCCAATTGACCAAACTACCCCCATCCAAACACTTAACTACAAAAAACCCCTTAGCAACGCTAGGCCCCATCACGCGCCAATCACGTGACCCAAAACCTCAAGAACGAAGATACCCTTAACTCTGATACTAACACAAACGATGAAACTCTCCGAATCATCACAACCGTCGGATCACCCGCCACGTCACCAATCCCCGTCAAACAACGATCCAACGGTCGAGATCACACGTCGCGTATAGCTACTCTGAAGAACGATGAACCGCCTCTATTCTTCACGCTCTTCCTCTCAACTCGTTATTCAAACCAAAACCTTTGAATTTGAGTTTTGAAGGAGTTTTTGCTTCAGATTATTGCAACAATGAAGATGTTGATCGGTGAAGAAGTGGAGTTTGAAGATGTGAAAGAGGTTGAGGAAATTGTTGTTGATGAGGAGATTGATAGTGAAGGTGAAGGTGAAGTTGAAGAAGATGATGGAGAAGATGATAACGATGATGAGGAGGATGAAGAGGAGGAGGAGGATGATGATGATGTGCAGGAGGTTGTTCCTGGCTCCGGCGGTGGTCTACCGGCGCAACAGGTGGAGGATGATGATGAGGATGAGGATGATGAGGAGGATGAAGATGATGATGGTGATGATGACGGTGAAGGTGATGATAGTGATGATGATGATGATGATGATGAGGAAGCTGAAGACGATGAGGTATAGTTGTTGTGTTTTGTTGAGTTATTTATCTCTGTGATTACACTTGAATAATCTAGGTGTAGATGTGAAATTTAGCAGTAATAATTTTGTTATTTTTATGTAAATTGACAGCTGATTCTATATTTTTGCTTTAGTTTTCCTGTGAATTCACTTATCATAATTTTACCAGATCTGGTGATATCATATAGTGAGAGATTTACTGGATACGTTTGTTTGTTGATATGAGTGTTCAATTATATCTTCAAAATCCTGATTTATTTTACTTTTTATGATTATTATTATTATTATTATTATCATTCAACTGAAATTTGAAAATAAAAATGAATTTTTGGGATATAAAGACTTTCAAAGTTTCTATGCATCATTCTGTGATGATAATCTTATGATATTTTGTGTTTTATTACTTCTGAACTTTCATCTTAGCTCTTTAATGATTAAGATCAAGTGGAATCTGGTTTTCACTGTTAATAAACAAATCATTTGCTAATATATTGATTGATATTTGTTGGTCAATCTGGTGTTTTGTGTTACAATTTTGTTAATTTTATTTATCATAGTTTTAGAGCTTAAACTTATTCTGGATCTGTTTATGCTATATTTGGTTTTGTTTAGTGTTCTTGACCATTTGCTATGAGATTGAATAATATTTGTTGGTAGATAGTAGGTTTGTGCCAGTAGTTCTGTTAACTGTTGATCAAAGTTTGGATCTGTTTGTGCTGTAAGTTGGTTTTGTCTAATGTATTTGACCATATGATGAATTTTTGCAATTAGGAGGATGAGCCAACTGAGTACTTGGTTCGCCCTGTGGCTAACCCTGAAGATGAGGAGGATGCTAGTGATTTTGAGCCGGATGAGAACGGTGCAGATGAGGATGCAGAGTCTGAAGACGAGGATGAAGAAGAAGATGATGATGGTAAGGTTGAGGCGCCCAAGAGAAAGAGATCCAAGAAAGACGACGACGACGACGATGATGGGGATGATGATGATGATGACCAGAGACCGTCGAAGAGATAGTGGGTCAAACCCATAACATGACCCGAGAGCATAGGTTAATCCTCTTTGTCTTGATCACATTTTCAAGCATTTTATATGCTACCTACAACTCATTACTATTAGGACGATAAATAAGTTACTTAAAATCTAGTTTTGTATAAGATTGAACATTTAGAACTTCTGATTTGTAATCTTGATCTCTAGGTTGATGCTTTTTGGTCTTTGATTTGTACTCTTGGATAGTTTTGGTTACTTCTGTTAACCTATGACTATTGCATGTCAAAATGTTTGATCTTGCTTCATATTTGTTAACTTCCTATCAATTTCTGATTTTCTGTTTCTTCTTTTAGTGTGTGTTTGGTTTATTGATCTGGTATCATTATGGGTATAGGTTTGATTATAGATTGGAATATGAATGGTATGGATGTTTCAAATATGCATGTTTGGTTTGATTTATTAGTTGGTTTTTGGTACTTTTTGTAGGGAGATGTGATTTCCTGTATCTTACAATATGACCTTTTATATTGGAAATGATCTCATCAGTTTATAAATTCTGTTTGAAGTATTAGAAAAACATTCTCTTTCATTTGTTTCTCTTTTTATAGAACTACACCCTTCTTTCTTTGTTAGGCTGTCTATTTTGCAACGGGCTTTAGATGCTTAATGATTTTTTTTTGGTTATGGGTTGTGACACTTACTATGACATTAGCGATGACTAGTGGTTAGACTAGTAAACGAATCAAATGTTCGGGTTCAATTGAATAAATGAATGAACATGAACGTAAATTCATTTAATTAAACTTTTATTGTTAAAAAGCTCACAAGGCATGCCCCTAGGCCTTCAAGCACAACACAGCCTTGTGGCTTCGCTTTATAAAAGTCTTATTTTTAAGAGCTCAGTTGTGAATTTAGAAAAAATTATGATCAAACTCTGGCTAACAATCATTATCATTAGAAAAGACCTAAACAATTACACTAGTTCTAAATAAATATGGAATTAACAAAAATGCTTTCAACTAACCCAAAACAAGCTCAAAACATGTCTACCACATCTAAAAATAATACTTTATATTACGAGTATTGTTTTTGAAACTTTTACTTTTTAAGCGACTTATACTTAAGCCCAAGGCTCATTCTTTTTGTTTTGAGCGCGCCTTGCGCCTTCTATCAACTATGAATTAAATGAACAACATGAACAAATGTAAAGTCTCTTTATTTACATTCATGAACGGTGCATTATACAAGTTAATTATATTATGTATCTTCATTCATTTACGTTTATTAATTTTGCTCATTTACTTCGTTTTACTTATATGTTCGTTTGATGATTCATTAAAGTTTATTTATGATTAATGTTCATTCAAAATAAATTTGAATTTCATATTTTAAAGCACTTAAGTCCTTTTAAATCACTTTCATATATTTGTTTTCAAAAGGTTGGATGCAACAAACTTGTCAGGTATCTTACACATTATTCTGGATATTTTAGTTTACTTTTCATCGGTCTTTTTATATTCAATTTGTGTTTTTCAAACCGTTTAATTAAAATATTAACGGATGAATATAAATGAACACGAAAATATCTTTTTTCTTAAAGAACAAATGCAAACAAGAAAATCCGTTGATTAAGTGTTCGTGTTTGTTCATTTGTTCGGTTAAAGTTAAATAAACGAACGAGAACAAGCATTGTCATGTTCGATCGGTTCGTTAGAAGCCTACTCATGTTAGATTTCTTGATTGAATCACGAGACTGTTGGCATCATCGGTGGGGAAGGAGGATGGACCTGGTGGTGGTCGAGAACATATTATGAATGGGTTGTATAATAAAGACCATCGTCTTTAGTCGCCATCTCTTCTATATCGTTATTTTGTTCCGCTCGATTATGGTTATGTAATTGAGGGAATTTGATTTGTATTTTAAAGGGTAATTTTTTTCTATCTACATATTTAACATTTTAAATTAATAGAGTTAACGTTTTTAGATGAAAATAACAAATTTTAAAATCTTGGGGAGCCAGATGTAAAAAAAATTTTTTAGATATAAATAACAAATATAACCAAATCATAAGAAGATAAACGACAATTCACTCTATATCAAATGAATCAAAACTCATACGGGATTAAGAGCATTATCATTCCATTTTTTATTTATGCTCCATCTTTCTAAGTTAAGGAAAAATATAGGGGTTTATCATTTGAAAGCTTCATATGAATCCCCAAAATGCAAATGAGATTTGTGTATGGGACTCATCATACATCCACATCCATCTCCCTAACGAAAACGAGTGTACATGGGTCGATTTGATTCGGTTTTGGAATAAACCCAAAACCAAAAGTCGTGATTTTGGTTTTTTGGATTTTCAAAATTGTTTGGTTTTCACTTTGGTTTCGGTTTTTTGGTTTGCACTTTAATTTCGATTTCGGTTTCGTTTTTCATTTTAGTTTAAGTGTAGGTTCTGGTTTCTAAAATCAATTTTTTTTGTTAATTTTTAAAAATAATCTATATATTATTATAAATAACTTGACATTTTAATAAATTACAATCCATAAGATACAATATAAAATATAATAATTTTAACACATTATAAAATATAATATCATATATTGACACTTTAGTCGGTTTTGAATCAGTTGGTTTTGGTTTGGTTTGCATGGGTTTGGTCGTAATACGGTTCGGTTCAGTTTTTCTGGTTTTTGTTTCCGTCAAACATGAAACCAAATCCAAAAATTCGGTTTTTGAAAAAACTTCAACCAAAACCGTCGGTTTTTGTTTTGGTTCGCCTTTTTCGATTCAATCACATAGGTTGTTCTTGGTACAGTTCAGTAATCTTGATTTCATGCACACTAACGATTTGTTCCTTCCTCCATGTGCCCCACACCCCACCCCACCCCCCCCCCCCCCCGCGCGAAGCAGCACCAACAAGTTTCGCATCCCGATTCAGAAGGCTTATATTCTTATTATCAGTATCGTCTTACAAGTACTTTTGCATTTATTGTATTGTTTTTAGTTGTACATGATTACCGTTTTGATAGAATATTTGCTTCGCTTGAATTACCTATCATTATCCATGTTTGCTGTTTATCAGGGAGTATTCATGATTTAGCACACATGTCCTACTAGGTGAAATGGGATTTATGTTAGACATAAAAGCCTCATTCTTCAAATTATTATAGGTTATCATGTTAAACTCTTTAAACTCCTTTTGGGGTTTGGTGTTTTCATGATATTTTTTTTGGTTCATACTTATTTATGACGTGTAGGAAACAAATGTCGCTTATATGAAATGAAATCTAAATGATACAATGGTGTGTCTTTTTAAGAGGTTTTTAAATAGTTGAGAATGTTGGTGTTGTTCACAACTTCTAGACTAAGTCATGAGGCATCTTTATTTTTTTTATGTTAATTAACATATTTTTAAGTATACCTTTACAATTATCATCAACAAATCTATTCAATGATTTGGACTACCAGGGTATCATGAGAAATAGAAAAGATTTTAAGTTCGAATCCTGCTTCTATTGATTTTTGCTTCTATTGATTTCTGTCTTAACCTGTTGAAAGCCACATATCAAAATGTCCAATGTAAGTTTTGAATTATTAGAGCTATTACCAGCAAGAGATTCTAATAAGAAATAAATTTGAGAAATAAAAAGTCGAATACCTCCTATCCTTTCAATAAAGGAGTGTAGAAGTTGAAGTGTAGAACATATGAATGGATGAGAAAACCACTTTTTTCATGGGTATGAAACTACGACTCTATGAGCATTATTCGAATGTTTTGATCAAGAAACATATTAGCCAATCATATGTAATGGATATCATTTCCATTCCTTGATTCCACAACTTATGAACCAAAGACCCAATCAACTTTTACGGTTTAGATTTTAAAATTATTTTATTTGGTAAACAAGTTGATATATGATACTGGTTGGATTAGAAATCAAACCGGGTGGTCGGACCAAATTTTAAATATTATTTATTTATTTATTTCTTTCAAAATACCATATATTGATATATTTCTTACTTTAAACTCCATATATTATTTATTTTAGACTTCCCGTGTTATTAATATTGTAATTTGTAAACCCAAACAAAATAAATAATCTATTGTTTTATTTTATTTTAAATTCACTATATATTTATCCGTTTAATATTCAAATTATTAATTACATTATATGGTTTTTAGAAATCGTACGACCAATCCGACCACTAATTAGTAAAAATATAAGACATTAGATTTGATGCCCGGTCTAATCTATAAACATTAAATAAAACATAAATCTACTTTCCTAGAACATTATACAAATTAAAAAGCATAAAAATGTGTCAAATATTATTTAAAATATATAAATACAGAGAGTAAATTATGATATTCACCAAGGCAATGCCCTTCCACAACTGAGTACCTTGTCTCCGGACCTGTGATCACTCGGTTCAAGTAGTATACTGGCCATTCCTTTCTAATACAATGCCTCACAAGAAGTAGAAGTAAGATACAACTCACAAGAAGTAGAAGTAAGATACAACTACAAGGGATTGATTGAATATTGATCCAGTGTAAGCTTTCTATAAATTTGATGGAGTATTTATAACACAACGAAAAAAACTTGCATCAATCAATGACATGAATAAGTTGAATCAGGAACAGAAAGACTTTTAAAGCCTCAGGTTTAATCTGTTTATAACCATTTTAGTCACTTATGCTAACATGGTTAAATTCTTTGGTATATTTTTTTTTAAAAAAAACCCAAAATACATTCAAAATGGTTTCTCAGGGTTGGTCTGTTTAACATAGAGCAGAACAAGATCCTGAAGAAGGTCTACACACATCTTAAACCCTACTACTCCATTGCTGCCGTAAGCTTAATCCAATTATTTCTTTATCAAGATTTCATCTTTCTCTTTAATTCTTCTAATAATTTCATCAATCTCAAACACAAGCTTCATAAAGATTATATCAAAGATTTTGTCGCATGAAATTTGGGGATTTTGCTATCAAATTCAAACAACATGCATTTGAAAACCCAATGTTCTTTACTGCTAAAAGTCCACAAACCATCAATACCTTTCGTCTTCAGCACAAACCCTAATCTCAATCCCCAAAACCCCAATACACAATTGCAAGAATCTGACGTATTGAACAGATTAAACGATGAAAAAGACATCAATTCAGCTGTTCAATACTTCAAATCTTTATCCAATTCAAACACCTTTAAACACACAACCCTCACATACCAATCGATGATCCAAAAGCTCGGGGACGAATGCGATTTAGATGGGGTTCAATACCTTCTGCAACAGATGAATTGGAAAGTATAAATATGTCTGAAGATCTGTTCATTAGTGTAATCAGTTGTTGCAGAAGAGCTGGATCAGTTGATCAAGCGATGAAAATGTTCTATCGGATTCAAGATTTGGGTGTAAACCCACTGTGAAGATATACAATCATGTGTTGGATACTTTGTTGAATGATAACAGGTTTCATATGATCAATCCTGTTTATAGTAACATGAAAGAAGGTGGGATTGAACCCGATAAGTATACGTATAACATATTGTTGAAAGCTTTGTGTAAGAACAATCGGATTGATGGTGCACACAAGATGCTTGTTGAAATGTCTAAGAGAGGGTGTTCACCTGATGAAGTGAGTTACACTACTATTGTTGCTTCAATGTGTGATCTTGGTATGGTGCAAGAAGCGAAGGCGCTTGTGTCGAGTGTTGTGGGAGATTTTCCCATGGTTTCGGTGTATAATGCTTTGATCATGGGCGTGTGTCGAATGGGTGATTTGAATGAGGCAATTCGGTTGATGGAGAAGATGGTTGGTGATGGGGTGACACCGAATGTAATCACATTCACAACGGTCATGAACGCCCTTTTGGTTGTTGGTGAGATTGAGTTATCGTTAGCAATCATGGCTAAGATGTTGTTGAGAAACTGCGAGCCGAATGTCTTCACTTTTACTTGTTTGATAAAGGGTTTGTGCGCAAAAGGGAGAATGAAAGACGCGTGTGAAGTTTACAACAAAATGACCCGAGAGGGCGTGTTACCAAATATTGTCACCTACAACACGCTGATAAACGGGTTTTGCTCCATTGGGAATATGCAGAAAGCTGAGTCTGTTTGTCTTGAAATGGAAAGATGCTCAATCGCTCCAAATGTGACAACTTATGGGACCTTGATCAACGGCTATGCGAAGTCTAAAGACGTTGTAGGGGCGTCGAAAACATGGAACAAGATGATGACACAAGGCTGCAGCCCTAATGTGGTGGTGTACACATCAATGGTGGATGTCCTTTGTGGTAATTTCATGTTTGAGGAAGCATATAACCTTATGAACAATATGAACTGCCCACCAAATGCTGCAACTTTCAATGTATTCATCAAAGGTCTTTGTTCATGTGGAAAGATAGATCAAGCAATGAAGTTGTTTTACCAAATGGGAAACTTGGCTAATTTGACGGCATACAACGAGCTTCTAACGGGCTTTTCAAAAGTCAACGACTTTAAGGCCGCGAGTGACCTAATCCTCGAGATGGAACAGAGTGGAATCGGGCTTAATTTGGCGACATACAACACGATCATTAACATGTATAGTGGTAACAATATGGTAAATGAAGGGTTAAAAGTTATGGGAAAGATGGTGGTGAAGGGGGTGAAACCGGATGTGGTCACTTTCAACATAGTTATCAACGCGTGTTGCAAGAGTGGCAAGGTTGACCTTGCGGGTCAACTTTTGGAATCCATGAGGCGAGGTGGTTTACGGGCCGATGTGGTTACGTATACGAGTCTTGTGCACGGGATGTGCGGGTCGGGTGGTGTGGAGAAAGGGGAGGAATGGGTTTGGAGAATGGTGAATGATGGGTTGTGTCCTGATAAGGGGATATGGAGTGTTTTGGTTAGGTGTTTGATGAGTAAGAATGGGTATGAAGGTGCAATAGATTTGATTGCTAGGATATTATTTAGTTACAAAAACATATGAAAATTATAAGTAATCTACACAAAATCACAAATTTATGATACATTTAGTTTGTAGACACTTGATTAAACCAATTGATGGTTTTATGACTATGGCCAACACTTCACATTGTTCTACTGTCACATAAGAAACAAAGAAGACACAATTAGTGAAATAATACAAGTAAAATACTCTGTATTTGCATAACTACTGCCCTCTTGTATGCTTATATTTCCAAATTTATGTTGATATAAACAAAAGCATTGTGAACACCACCGGTGGCGTATCTAAAAGGAAAACTCAGGAGTAACGTAAATTTTTTTATCGTACATTTACATTAATAAAGGGGTCCGAAGTAATATCATTTAAATCAAATTCATTTGGGATCTAAGGATTTGAACTCGAAAGAGTTATTGACCCAATATCATCATTATTATTAGAACCAATATCATACTTTTGAAATTAAAAAAAATAATTTACAAATAAGAACTTGTTTTTTCATCTTTCAAATCCTTAATTTTATAACAAATAACACAATAAGATTACAAATTGCACTTAGAAATAACACAATTTAAATACTTAATTTCAATATCTAATTTCTAATTTATTTTTCAAATCCCTAGTTCATATACCTAATTACATAAATCCTAAATATTAGAAATTGAACCAAATAACAATTAATTTTTATAATAAATAACACTTAAATATTAAAAATTAAACAACATAAACCCTAAATCCCTGATTTCATAATGTAATAGAGAAAAAACCTAAAAATGTTACCTTGAAGTTTGCGGTGAATTGATGAAAGATCACATGTGGGCGATGGCAAGGGCCACCGCAGCAGGCGGCTGTTCGGCGGTGGTGGGGACATGGGGTGATCGGTGGTGTGGGTGGATGGTGGATGACTAGCTGTGGCCAGTGGGAAGGGACGAAGGGTCGATGGGAGCATGGGGCGAAGGATGATGTTTTTTTATTTTAAGATTTATGTTTGACTGGGTTATGGGTATTGTGTTAATAAGGTAGGTTTTATAAGTTGTTTACTCTATTTTGGCTTTTAATTAATAATGTATGGACTGTGTATTTTGGGCTTATTAGTTATTTATGTTTTCATAATATGTAATGTTTTTTTATAAAATGTAAGATTATTTTTTATAAAATATAAAACTTTCTATGAAGTGTTGGGAAAAATTAGAGGTAACGTAATATTTTCCTAGGGGTAACGTAGAACCGTAAATTCTTTCTTTTTTTACATAAAATCGTAAATTTTTATTTTACACTACTCGTAAAAAGTTGAGGGGTAGCGGAGGCTACCCTCAACTCAATGTAAGTCCACCTCTTAGCACCACTTTTGTCTTTTGTTGTAATATATAACGAAATTTAGAACTGTATAGGATTTATATAGATACAAGTATACAACCATGCTCAAATGTAAATAGGTGAGTTTTTTTCTAATTTCTTGTAATGCAGATACTTTCTGAATCGAGTGTAAAGAAATTTTCTCTGATTAAAGATTTTACATGTATTCTAAAATCTTCAATCGGATAACACATAAAGAGCCAAATAATTTTATTTTAATTTTGAAAATCTTACATAAAGCATCAACCACAATCAGAACAAATGAATCTTTTATGTAGAGGTTGAAATATGGCAATGAACATTCGTATATTTTTATGAAAAACATGAAAGTTGATTGTTATAATTGTCAAGTACTGACATTTATATTATTAGCAACTAAGTTCTTACTGACCATTAATAGTTAAAAATTTATTACAATTCATCAAACCAACAATAGCAATAAGGTTACTACAGATAACAATATTAAGCTACTATGGACGTAGTTCCCCACAGGCGGTTCATTGTTGCTACCGATCTTAGTTTCTACCGAAGATCAAAATTTCTATTAGTGCATCAGTTACTATCGAAAATTAAAGTTGTTGCTGATCATAGTTTCTATCGATGATTGACGTGACTCCAGCCGGGGGCTCTACCTTTTAGACCCCGCCAGGGACGCTACCCTGGGAACTATTGAGATTTAATATTATATCTTCCATATATCCATCTCGTATTCTACTCCTTTTATTTAGCTTCTTGATTGACTCTTAAATAATTGCCATGTTTAGTTTCATTCTTGCCTTTATATTCTCCATTGTAAACAGAATGTTTTAATAATACAAGCTCTAAAAAGAAATAAGAAATAAGAAGCAGCGTAAAGTATGCAAGCACATCCTTTGAGTACCTTTGCAAAGGGCGACAAGAACCGACAAGACGAGATACCACGTATGGCTAACATCGCAGGTAAAAGTGAAAGGGATAATGAATGGGTGGTGGACTCGGGGGCCACCGAGCACATCACCTACGACCAAGAATTTCTTGGGAATAAATTTGAAAACATGTTTGAAGTTCCCGTTGTAATTGCCAATGGGACTGAAGTTCTAGTCAAGGGAAGGGGAGATTGTACCCTTAAAGGGGATACCAAGATAAAAAATGTCCTTTATGTTCCTGATTTTAGTTGCAACCTTTTGTCTGTGAGAAGATTAACTAATAACCTGAATTGCGATATTACATTCTTTCTGATTTTTTGTTATGCAGAAACTTATCACGGGGAGCTTGATTGGTGCGAGTAGATGCGACCAGGTTGGGACAAAAGGTTGGGACACGCTTCCTGTAAAAAAACTAGTTTTCTTAAAACATTGTTTTTAATAAAATATATGACTCTTGCTCTAAGGCTAAACATACAAGACTTCCATTTTCGGATAGTAGTACAAAAACGTTGGTTGTTTTGAATTATTACAATGTGATATTTGGGGAAAATATCGCACACCTTCTTTTACAGAGCCAATTATTTTTTAACTACTGTTGATGATTTTAGTCGAGTTGTGTGGTTATTTCTTTTGAAATTTAAACATGAGGCTAGTAGGCACTTACGGGATTTTAATAAGATGATTAAAATACAATTTGGAAAGGATCTAAAGAGAATTAGGGTGATAACGGAGGTGAATTTACATCTAATGAAATGATGGTTTTTATAAAGAAAATGGAATTTACTCGAGACAACATGTCCACACACACCCCAACAAAACGGAGTCGTTGAAAGAAAGCACCGACACCTTCTCGAAACAGCTCGGGCCCTAAGGTTTGAGGCTAATCTACCAAAAATATTTTGGGGGGAATGTGCCTTAACCACCAGATACATTATCAATCGTTTCCCTCTAAGTCATTGGGAACAAGACTCCTTATGAGGCGCTTCACAATAAAAAACCCGACTATGATTTCATGAGGGTTTTCGGTTGTCTCGCATATTATAGAAACACCGACACTAAAGGAGACAAGTTTGAGATGAGGGGGAGGCCCGGTGTTTTTTAGGGTACCCATCAGGCACAAAAGGTTACAAAATTTATGATCTTGAAAATAAAAAAATAAGTGTCTGAAAGGAACGTTAAACTTTATGAAGATCATTTTCCCTTCAAACCTATACCAAATTGTCAAAACAATGACATATTGAAAAAAAAAATCCAGCCTATTGAAGAAAATATTAAGGACCAAAACCCAAGAAAATGATTGATGCTACTGGAATTGACAAGAATCAAATAAATAAAAACTTAAATGGGCATATTCAAGAAAACAACCCATCTACAGAAAATGAGCATGAGTCATCGAATGGGCCTCCACTTCAACAAGAGTCCACTTTTTCCATGGAGAATAATGAAAGCCCAACAAAAGATCACTATTCTCAAGGCCCAAACAAAGCAAATGATAATCACGAGCCTATTCTTGAACAAAGACGAGCTAAAAGGGACCGATACCAACCAGCTCGTCTTAAGGATTTTAATGTAGAGCTTCCCCATCTTTCGATCCCACGCGTTCCGCATTCAATCAAAACTCATCTACGGTACATCCCTTATCTAACTGTGAGAAAATAATTTGTATTTGAATTTGTTAATATATTTTTGCGTTACCAATGGTATTTCTAGACAATTAAGTTTTATGCAATATTGTTGTTACTAGAAATTTTAGAAGTTAAATTACAGCCATGTATGTTAATAACAGAGCCAGTTTATATATCAACCTCGTGATGTTAGAACATTTGAATGATTACAAGGGGCTAAGGCTGGGATGAATCCAATTCAATATTAAGACATACGTGGTGTCTTTTCTCCATTGGGGTATCCAGGTTTAATTAGTTGGCCGTTCAAATAAAAAATATCAGGGGCATAGCCAGCACACAACCCAAACCTACAAGCTTAAATATAACCAAATTAAGTAAGGCCGCCATAGGTTTAATAGAGGTACCCGTCTCACCACTTTGCATTTGTATGTGGCACTTGGTTTACACTAACATGAGAACTCAATTTATAAGTAAAGGTTCTTATTTTGGTTTGTTAGTTTGACAATGTGAGACTAAAATGTATCAACATTTTGGTTTGAATTCTATTTTAACCGATAAGTAAATTAGGTGTATATGTTGATCTTATACATAAACCAATCGTGGAATACTATACATACATTTATACTCTATAACTAATAGTAATCACTCATAATTATTTAACTGAATCATGATTCTTAGGTTAGATAACTTAAATTTCTACCATATAAAGAGAGACAGAGAGATAAACATTCAACATTGTTAATTTATGTTCATAGTGAGTGAGCTACGTAACAAGTTTGTTAAAACAATTGGTCATATATCTAATATCATTCAGTTCTTTAAACTTATATTTTGATTGTAACTTTAGATTTTCGAAACAATAATGATTGGGTAACCATTTAACTTATATTTTGATTATAACTTTAACTTTCTCATCCACTCGTTTTAACGTGACCCATTTTGACCTATATCGTGCGTTCTAACACAATTCATTTTGCACCCGCTGGAAAAAAATATTCTAGATCCGTCACTAGGGCTCGGTCACCACTCTAATGTTTTAGGTGTATGAGTTACCACACTACTAGAACACTGGCCATTTGCGAAAGCCTTTTTAGTCGTAAAAGGTTGTTTACGACGGAAAATGCAATCCCAAAAACCTTCGCGGTTAACTGATTTTGGTGATCGTTGTTATATTACGACAGGATTTTGCGATCATATATACCATCAAAAATTTTGCGACTCGATTATGACCAGAAGATTGAGACAGTTACTTTGCGACTTGTGACCTAACCACTACGACTAATTTGCGACCTAATTTTTACATTTTGTGACTGCTAGTGTGTAGCTGTGCTACAAGTAGGTTGTGATATAATTGTGACTAAAAAGCTTCCTTTTCAAATCAATTTTTTCCCCAAAAGTTGCTAATGATGTTCAAAATTCTAAAACTAAACCATTCATATATGAATAACAAATTGTAAATCACACCAAATATTATCTTAAATAAGTAAGAAGTCTTCCTAAGCTTACTGTGTGGGAAGAGATAGGGTTTGCGAGGGTTCTATCGGGTATAGGCGATTGCCTCTTGGCCACCTGTTTCCTGTAAGGCCAGCCTCGGGTGGTCACCTGCTGCCATTGTGATCTCAGCCTCTATAATTGCTTTTACTAGGGTTTGAGATATGGATTTGAGACGTAGATTTGATGTTTTTGGGTTTTATTTTCATCATGATGTATTTGGTATAAAATCTAGTCTATTTTTTGATGTTATCGTTGAATTTATCGATGATGATGGGGTGTGAATCATCTGAGATGTTGTGTGCTCGAGGCTTTTCATCTCTGACGGTGAGGGTTGCCTCATCTGAGACGTGTTGGCACGGTTCTATTCTGTTTTGTTCTACCGATCATGGTGACAATTATCTTTGCGTGATAGTGGTGTTGCTACGTCAAATACATATTCATCTAAGGCCATTTTTTTAGGGTTGAGGCCATATTTTTTGGGGTTGACTGTTCTGCTGATGATGGTGACAAATATGTGTTGCTTGACAGTGGTGTTGGTTTGTCGATGATGATATACATATTCATTTGAGGCCATCTCTTTTGGGGTTGATTATCCTACCGATGATGGTAACGATCATGTGTTGTTTGATGGTAGTGTTGATGCATCGATGATGATGAACACAGATTCATCTGAGGCCGCCTTAATTGTTAGGTCTGCTATTACTACTATGTTGTTGAACGTATTGATCATCGATTTGTATATTTGGGTTCGTCTTTGTTGTTGTTTGCTCTAGCTATGATGTTGCTATTGTGGCGATGGTGAGTCATCATTTATTTTGGGTGTGATAAACATCTTTAGATAAACTATATATTTTTGTACCCAAAATAACAAACTAGATTTGAGTTTGGCTTTTTAGTTTCACAAATAAGAGGGTATTTTGAGTTTTGTAAACTGTGTTATTAGCAATAATTAATGTCAACCATCGACAAGCAATGTTGATGAAAAAAGGAGATGTCGTGTCTGATGGTGAGGTAAACGATTGTCTATAGCCACTAATAGTTGTCTTGGCATGGTATACGAGTGTCTTCTGCGATGACGACTTGTCGTTTATGATCCTTCTAATATGAAGATATACTGTTATGAAAACCCGTTGTGAAGTAGATGCTACCTAGTTCTATTGTAAGTTACAAAATAAAATGTCACACATTTGTGTCACCAAAACATAAAAGATGTGCCTAAATTCATAATTTTCCTATCACAACATTCTAACTAGATGGTTGTGTATATCCTCTTTCTTCACTTTATCTTTTTTTTCTTTCACCACATTCTTAATGACTTTGTTCAGCCTATCGTCTTTCCTTTTCTTACACCAACTCCTCAATAATTCTCTTCAACATTTGTATCTACAAACAGTAGACATGTATTTCACTATTAAACCTAATAACTTATTATCAGATTTATTCAACTTTTAGCATCTTGGAAAACCTGTCATAAAAGAATCTAATAATTTCATTAAAATGGAACACAACCATTAATCAGATATAGAAAATTAGAAATCAAATATACATGTAAACATAATCCGCAATGAATTTATCTCCTTGGCCTTAAAGCTCATAACAATGCCCACGAAAGAATCTATATCATACGCAGCGAAATTTTGCTTTGTAATGTTTTCTTATGACACATTAAGAAAATGAAATAATATATTATATGATAGCTATAAATATTAATTACTTTGCTAAAAGATGTAATGAGTGTTTCAATTTTCATGTAGATGTTGTTTGTAAGTTCTGCATTCATCACTAAATCATCACTTCCAACTTTAACCGTTTATGCCCATATAATTTCATATGAAGAATGATAAAATCTTACTAAAAAGAATAAAATATCTTTGGGTATCGACTCCCATGTAAATACGGTGGAGTGGAAGATGTATCGGTGATCAAAGCTAGCGGGTCATTAACCTTGCTTAGCAAGTATAGCGTCCTTTTTTTTTTCTTGCAATGAGGTGGCTCGTGTCCACGAGTCTTTATCAAATTACGGGTGTTCGTTATCATCGATCTTCCAGTGGTCCATACTTGTCTACAATACATCCCTTGTATTTTCCTGAAAATCAAAAGATGAGAACGTGATAAATTATTTAGACATGTACATGTATAGCTATTGTTGTTTACCCAACAAATTACCTTGTACATGCGCTTTCTTCAATCCATCCCATATTTTTCCTACTAAGACATGATCATGAATTTTTTATTTTGTAAATTAGGACGAATGAGGCAAAAAATAGAGGCCATATTACAACATTAATTTAAAATGTATATATATTAATATTAGTTTAAAATATATAAATAAGATAATACTTAAAATAAATGTATATTAAATAATATATTAATCGGAAGAAATTTATTAAATATGGATAAATTAGTAACTATTGTATATACCACTTATACTTTATATTTAAAAAGTTATATTAGGTGTCTCAAATTTTGAGTAAAATTATAAATTTGTCATCATCAATTGTTTTATATAATAGTATAGATAATATGGATATAACTTATTATTATCATCATTATTATAAAAGTATTTAGTAATTATATAGTTAAGTATTCAAATAAGATAATACTTATTTATAAATTTAGTTATTATTATTATTAATATTATTATCATTATTATTATTATTATTATTGGTATTATTATTATAAAAGTATTTAATAATTATGTAGTTAAGTTTTTCAAATAAGATAATACTTATTAATAAATTTAAATGCTAATTTAAAGTATTATAAATAATATAATATATAATATAATAAATTAAATAATCTCATATTATTAAATAATATATCAATAATATGGCTTTATTAATGTATATATTAGAAGAAGTTTATTAACTAAGTGGCAAAATATGAATGATTGAATAGAACACTTGTACCTAACGTTTAAGAAATTGTATTAGATGTCTAAATCTTTTTATAAAATTACAATCGTATCCTAAGATTTTGTTTTATATATTAGTATAGATTAATAGAAATTTTGATAAAAGCTTCTAACATATAACATATTATTTTTAAAAATAAAAGTACAAAATTTAGTTAATGGTTGCTCGGTTATTTGCGTACATACAACCATAATCAAACCATAAGTCTTGACTACAGAAGAATCTATATGACCGAATCATTTATGTTTTAGCTGGTTCCAAAAAGAAACATATTGAATATAAAAAATATAAAAATAAACATATCTATTCTCGCTACAAGAATTTGACTATATAAGATTCTTTTTATCATTTTTTATTTATAATATGATTTTATAATTTCAAAATATTCATTTATAAATATTTAATTTTATTCAATCTATGTAATAAATGCAAGTTTATTTTACTTTTCCCATTATAGTGTTTAAAATGTATTTGTAGTTTTAACAGAAGGGTGCGTTGCGGCGGTACGGCTGTTGCACGATTTTTTGGGAATTCGATTTTACTTAGTATTGGCTCGGTGTGTTATGACGTAAATTAAAAAAATAAAATATAATTATTGAAAAAATTAAATGAAAGAAAACAATTATGTATATTACAAAAGTCTTTAAGACGACTATATTATCCGAACAAAATTAGTGAAAACATGTGTGGTATTTATGATCGGAAATCACTTATTACCTAGATTTTAGGGGGGTTTCGTTTTATTAATATAAGTTAGAGTTTTATGATCATCGGATGCAGCTTTCGGTGGTGATTTGCATAGACCGGAGAAAGCTAATGGAAAAATTATCACCACAAATTACCATCTTGATTGTTATTGAGCTGTTAACAACCGACAAGAAAAAGAGGAAGAGAGATTAATGCTCAATCGCGATGAATGAACGACATTAAAAGTAATGACGGTTTTGTTTGGGCACGTGCATATGCTTTAGCATTTGTATTATAAACACAATATGTTATACTTTATTGTAAGGGCATAAATAAAATAAAATGGTTAATTTTTTGAAATTTAAGCATACTTTTCATATGGGTGTTTTAATCTATCTGTAAAATTATCATTCTATCATCCTTTCACTTTTATTATAAAAGATATAGATAAATATTAAAATTATTAAACTCACGATATGCCCCTAAAAAAATATTAGTATTATAATTATTATAATATAAAGATATGTATAAGTTATATACTTAAATATTTAAATAAAATAATACTTAATTTAAATAGTATTTAGTTATAAAAATATAATTAGTAAATATAAGTTTAAATGTCAATTTATAGTATCATAAATAAAATAAAATTTAATAAAGTGAATTAAATAATATCATATTATTAAATAATATATTAATAATTTTTATTAAATACATAAAAGTGACAAGAAAAAAATTATCAAGGTATATAAAATTTAATAGATAAATTTATCATATTACCTCTAAAGTGTCTTAAAGTATTAATCAATTCTCTATTATACCCTTCTTAAATGTCTTTTACTCCTTTGTACATCTTACTTCAAAACTTGGTTGTTTGGCAAAATTACATCTTTATTCAAAAAGATGTATTATATAGTAGTATAGATATAAGTATTTAAATAAAATAATACTCAATTTAGATAGTATTTGGTTATATAAATATGATTAGTAACTATAAATTTAAATATCAATTTATATTATTATAAATAACATAAAATTTAATGAAGTGAATTAAATAATATCACATTAAATAATAAATTAATAATATGTATAAATAATACAATGATTAGAAGAAGTTAATTAAATTGGGGCAAAAGTAGAATTATTGTATAAAGCACTCGTACTTTATGTTTAAAATGTTGTATAGTGTATTACACTTTGAATGAAATTACCATATTATCCTTTTAAGATGTATTATATAGTAGTATAGATAATGATATACATGACTTAAGCCTCCGTACGTTATAACTTTCGTCATTGGTTTAAACAGATACATAAATCTTCAAACCGATTTTTTAAACAAATATTTTCAAGTTTCAAGTAAGGATATCATAATAATTGCATATGCATGAAGTAGATTAGAGCAATGGATGCTGTAATTCTTGCTAAGAATTGAATAATTTATGAACTTCAAGTGTTCAAGTATAGAGGTGCATGTAACACACAAAACACTAGAAATTGTATTGAGCTTGTGACCAAAAGTTATTGCTCCCATGATCAACATAGAACAATGCACTCTTGAAGATAGTGAATCAATTGTATGTCATTGTAGAAGTTTCCAGAGTTAGAAATTTGTATATTGAAATTTATTTTAAGAGTTCAAATAAAAAAGAAGAAAGACTTTTAACACTATTCAATTGTGTAAGGAGTATAAAAATACATCACCATAGACTTAATGCCGATATACGGATGACTTACGGATCAATCAAAACACAATAAGTTTTATTAAGTGATCGTTGTTCCATCGGTGATAACTAAAAAATCCTAATGAAAAGATTAGAACATTATTGGTAGATTTTAGATACCACAATCATCGTGGGTGATCTATTGGTAAATTTTGTCGGTGATCTATTGGTAAAATATTTACCCACGCCTAGTTTCTATACAGATCTTGAGCGACAATATATACATTTGGCAAGAAATTCCCAACGAACTTATCGGTCGCTAAAGTTCTCTAAGGTATATTGATGTTATATTTATAATATAGTAATATATATATATTATATATATATATATATATTATATATATATATATATATATATATACATTTAAATCACATCTGGGAATGTCTAATAATAAATTACAATTGGAATATGATGAATTAGTGTCGAACAACAAAAAGCGCCAACAAGATCACATTGAATCTTTATAGTTTAAGATAATTTAAACATTTATCACATTCATACAATAATATAGTTAAATATAACAACCACGTGCTAAACCTAATCTGCAGTATAATATATGATATACTCAATGATTGTAGCATGTTAGACATTTTTATGTTGCCACATGTTAATATAATATGAAATTTTATAAAACATAACAAAAAAGGACAATAGGTATAACAATTAGTTTAACTTTAACTTACTCAAACTAATTGAGTCAAAAAATTCTCTCTCACTTATAATGACTTCTCGATTCTGCTAAAGAAACGTGACATCACGAAACACCTAGCCTATTGTCGTGTGTCATTTTTGACAAATCCTTTGATTTGTATGTATGAAAGAAAACCGGTGGTTCTGCTCCAACCAGAACCAACGAACCAGATTAAACATGAGTAGGTAATAGTGTCAACTGGAACCGATGATTCCATATTGGTTTCACATTTCATAGCCCAAACCGATTGCAGCTGGTTCTTGCCCCAATGGGTTCCGAACCAAACAGATCCAAACCGCTTCTAGCCGTTGCACACGTTTTGACCTTTTTAAATGACTACATAGTCGTTTTAGAGCCGTTAGTGGTAATTATTTAGTATTTATAGACAATTATGTCTCTATATATTATTATAAATATGCATTAGTTTAGATCATAACTCTCATATACGTAAAAACGCACTAAAACGCAAAAGTTTCCTGCAAATGTAATCTTTATATGATTCATTTAGGTGAAAACAAAAAATATAAAAACAACTTTTTTTTGTTGGTTACTACAGACGGATCTTCGATCAACTTTAAGAACATCAAAAGATAAAATCCACAATTCTCCTTAGTAATCCATCGATTTTTAACCTGTCAATGATAAATATGTCCATGATTTGTCGATGGAGTCTTATCCACCCTTGGTTTCCCCATAAATTGTCATTTGTCACTAACGAAATACTAACGAGTCCTCATTTCACAAAGGAGATTAACCCGTCGCTTAAAGTTCTATTATTTACACTATATATACTACACTATATAGAAAATTTTCTTAGTAACATAAGAAACGTTTGGTAACATATTATTTATTTGATGAGCTTTATTTTTACAAAAACTAAAAGTAACTATAAATACAAATATAGAAAATTTGATTATACGAGGGGGCAGTTATAGATTTTTCATGTAAAGACTTCAAAATATTTACATAAGAAGAGAACTTACGAAATGATAGAGTATCATTACCTCATAATTTCATCTTTCCTCATAGCTTCATGTAAGTATAATCTTTATGTAATTTCTTTTTCATAATAATTTGGCTTTCATTTTATACAAATAAATTCACTTTGTATTTTAAAATTTCTCTTCACATATGTTTCATCAACAACATTAAAGACGAATGTTGAGAAACTATAAATCTATGTAACAGTGACAGATCGAGGTGATTTCGAATAACGAAATGCGTTAATCGGACTCGGAAAATGCCACCCCTTTTGCTTCGAAGTCGCCGGAGTCAAACCTTTTCCGGCACCATCACCAGCGCCGGCGCCGGCGCCGGCGCCGGCACCGACAGCTACAGATCTCGATCGCACCATCACCAAATCATCATCCTCCACATCACATTTCTTACTCTTACTAACCCTAAACACCGACCGGAGACTAATTCTACTCCGGCGAACCTCC
Source organism: Flaveria sonorensis (assembly GCA_025506505.1). Taxonomy (NCBI): domain Eukaryota; kingdom Viridiplantae; phylum Streptophyta; class Magnoliopsida; order Asterales; family Asteraceae; genus Flaveria; species Flaveria sonorensis. The sequence continues at coordinate 41,227,030 of CM046431.1, read as the reverse complement.
GCCGGCACCGCCTTACCGTTCTCCACCGCCACCGCAGCATCGCATCCACCCCCGCCTCCGCCGTACCGAGATCTCGACCGGAGGAACGGAATCGCCACCGATCTCGATTTCCGTAACGCCGGATCGAGATCGAGGTTGTTCGAGTTCCGGCGTGTTTCGCCGGTGCCGGAGTCGCGGCGGCTGCCGCCGCGGGAGAACGAGAAGAGCGAGAACGAAGCGGAGGATGAGGAGGACGACGACGGTGAGTCCGCCGGAGCTCCGCCCTGTGGACAGAGTGTGATGAGCCGTTCACGGAGGCACTTAGGGCAGACGCCGGTCTTCCGTCGTCTCGACGGATGCTTGTGGCACTTCCATAGTTGTTGTTCGTCGATGTAAATCGCCATAACTGAAAGCTTCAAAGTTCAAATTGGCTCTGTGTGTTAGGGTTTTGGGGTTGGGGCTTCTTGTTGTGGTTATGGTTGCTGATTTTGTGTTGTTGTCCGTAGGAGAGGAGGTGTGCTTAAAAAGGAATTGGAGGGAGAATTAACCATGGTTAGGTGGTTATAAGGAACCATGGTTAAAGATAATATACCAATGTTTAGTGAACCGTGTATATATATATTAGATTAGTATCCCGTATCACACGAGTTGAATAAATAAGATATTAAATAATTATTAATAAAAAGTAATTAATTATAAAACCATATTTTGAGATAATACAGGATTAAAATTACTTATAAATAAGGACTATAAGTAATAAAACAATAATATAATTTCCTTAAAACTTTTGTATTTTAGTTTTTTTATTAAAAAATCGAAACATTTTTGTTCTAAATCAAACCGTTATAAGAAAATGTCATTTTATAAAAAATATTATTTATAACTTTGAATTTTAATTATTATGGTTCATAAAAAGTTTATTTTCTAAAAACACTTCTTTTAAAATATTTTGTATTTTTAAAAAGTTTGATATTTTAGAAAATTTACTTATGTTATACAAAAAATTATTTCTTTAGATGTTGCGTTTATAAAATGACCACTTTTTTAATTTATTAAAAAAATATTTTAATATAAAAAAATAATTAAATAATATAATTGATAGTTAATGTAAATATTTAATAGGAGAGAGAAGCGGAAAAAATAAGTTTAGGATGTCTAAAATTAAGACCCGAAACCACTTGATTATCTTTTTTTTAACGGCTAAAAGATTAGTGGCGAACTACTGATTCATCTGATTATCTTTATTACTCGAATATAAGACCCGAAACCACACTTAAAAGAAAACCCATATTATGTGAGAAAACCACTTGGTCCAACCTAGAACTCCCATTTTTATATCACATGTGAAACTTGAACTCATGATATCCCCTTATTTTATTAAAGTCTTGAAGTATCTTACATCAACCACTTGAGTTAAGAATCATCGGTGGTGTGAGAGCAATTGTTTAAACGAGCTAAGTTGCTCGTAAGCTGTGCAAGATCAGCTCGTTGATGTGTGTGCGTTGGAATGAGATTTTAAGTGTTTAAACGTCAAATATTACGTATGATTATTCGTTTATATGCATGTGATTGAGTTGAATAGGTTGACTATGAGTTGGAAGTGATTTTGTAGGAAAAACAAGGAATTTGAAAGCTTACATGATAAAACAAGTCATTGGAGGGGTCAAGAAACGAAGTTTCAAAGTTCAGCAGAAAGGCTTCCACCGTAGCCTACTGTAACCACCGTAGGCTACGCCAGCTCAAGTAAAAAAATCAGCAGAATACACCCCAGCGTAGGCTACGCTGGCTGGCGTAGCCTACGCCAGGACCCTTTTCAAAAACCCTTAAATACGCGTTTTATTTAGGTTTTAGCCACCACTTGATTCTCATTCGACCTAAGACGAAAAAAGACGTATTTTGGAAGTTCTGGGATCGATTTTTCACCATTCCAACCCACAAAAACAAGATTCAATCATCCGGAATGCAAATCAACAACGGTTTTGAAGATCATTCAAGAACAATGAGCGGCTAATCCTCTCGTGATCGACTTCGGGTATTAGGTTTTGCGTGATTAGGTTTTTGTTTTTGTTTAACTTTGTTGGGATTAAACTTTAGAACCCGTTAAGTTCTTTTATGAGTTTAACTTGTGTTTTGATTATTTAAACAACGACGTTGGTAAACTTTTATTTGAATATCATTTAATCTTCCGGAAATTATATGATTGCAAGTTTTGGTTTCTAATTGAATTGGCATTGTGTATCAAGACCCATTAAGTCCTGATTATCGATATCACTTAATCATAGCACGTATAGAGTCCCTATTAAGGATTTTCCTTGAAGTTAAACTAAACAATTGCTGAAAACCAAACCTAGAACCGAAGTGGATTACTTTCTCTTATAATCGTTTTCTTAATCAAGTTTGATTCTTTCAAAGTTGTTTTCTTAGTTTATTTGTTAATTATTCCAAAAATCCAATTTTCACAGCCAAGGGCAATAGTTAAGTAATTTGTTAATTTAATTAATTAATATTTCATAAATTAAAGTATAATACACCGACCACTAATTCACGAGGATCGACAACCCTACTTACCCTAACTAGTTTAAGGTGAATAGGAACACACATTTTAACATCTTATTTGATTGATACTTCGACATCGATCAAATTTTGGCGCCGTTGCCGGGGAATCGGTGCGCTTGGTGTTTTGTTATTTTATTTGTTTATAAAAAAAAAAAATTTTGTTACTTGTCTTATTTTATTTGTTTTTATTTTCGTGTTACGCTTGGTGTTTTCAGTGTGCAGGTGACAGGTTGCATGCATACTCGATATTCGGGTAGGAAATCACCACTAGTATTCGATCCAGAGATAGAGAAATCAGCAAGGTATAATCGTGTCTTGCATCGATCAGGGTTACCAACTACATCAATTTCACAAGCCATTGATCAAGCAGCTGATAGTTTGTCTGATTCAACTCACATGGATAATCCAAACAACCAACCACCTCAAAATCCAAACCCTCTTCCCAATAACCAAAATCAAAACCCAAATCCACCCCCACCACCAAATAACAACCGCAACAACCTGAATCAACCACTACCCAACAATAATATGAATCAAAATAACCTCAATCAAGGAGATGACTTTGATCATGTGAGCATGCATAGTGTTCACACGGGTGATGAAGATTATGAAGATGAGTGGAATAACAATGAAGAACCCTATAATGGTGCAAATTATGATGCTTGGGATGGGAATTTGGTGGAGGTAATGGACAAAATGGAAATAACAATTGGAGGAACAACCAATATGGATGGAATGCCCCACGTATCAATCAACAACGAGGTGGAGTCAATAATAATTTCAATCAACCAAGAAGACCTCACAGAGCTCAAGTACAAGGTGTGGATAGCCATTTCAGACCGGCTATTTCTGAAAACCCAAATCCTATCGCACCTCCAAACCGTAGGGGAAGATCTTTTGATGTACGTCCTCACTACCTAACCATTCTTCCTGCATTTAGAGGCACTGCAACGGAAGAACCATATGTACATCTTGCTGAATTTGATGCCATATGTAGTACTATCGGTGGAAACCACTTCACACAAGATGAAGTAAGACTGAGATTGTTTCAATTTACTTTGAAAGATAGAGCTAAGCAATGGTTCCTCACTTTGCCTGACAACAGTATTCATACTTGGCAAGAGATGCAAAGGGTTTTCCTTGAAGAATATTATTCTATGGGAAAGACAAGTGATGCAAGAGAGGCCATTCGATCTTTCAACAACAAGCAGGGGAGCAGTTTCATGAATCATTCACAAGGTTTAAGGAACTTATTCGTATGTGTCCACATCATGGAATTGAACGTTGGGAATTGATTAAGGCATTTTCAGATGGACTAACACCGGAAGAAAGGAAATACTTGTATTCTACAAGTAATGGAACATTCTTATCTAATCATGAAGATATGGATTGGGAATTCCTAGAACGAATGTGCAAGAATTCCAAAGCTCAAGCTTCGGCTAGTAGACGGTCAAAGCCCGCTCCGGCAAGGTCAACCACCATTGATTATGAGAGTAAAGAAAGAATTGCATCTTTGGAAAGACAATTGGCCAAGTTAGGACATGCGGGGACTAAAGATGTAGCTTCAATTGGATTTAATGTATGCAATGAATGTGGTGACTTGGGGCATGCAAGTGCAAGGTGTCCGTTGCTTTTAGGTCAACATGAAGAGGTGAATCAAGTATATGGAGAGAGAAAACAGTTTGATATGAACTCCAATACTTATCACCCTAGTTTGAGGAATCATCCACACTTTCAGTATGGAAATGCTTCAAACCAGATGAACCCTAATTTTCAAGGTAATAATCAAGGTGGTCAAGCTTATCAGAACCGAGAACAAGGGAATTATAATCAAAGTGGTTATCAAAGAACTTCATATTCTCAAGGAAACAATCAAGGAAACTACAATCATAGGGATCAACAAGGTAGTTCATCACGCAACTATCAAAGTAATTCTCAATCGGGACAACTTGGGTGAAGAGTCTACAAATGCAAAGTTGGATGCTTTGATGAACATGATGAAAGAGAATATGAAAGAGAACAAGAGAGAAAATGAAATTAGGGACAAGGCTTATGAAGCCTTAAATAAACAAGTGGGTCAACTTGCAGAGGATGTGGCTCAAATTAAAAGGAACCATGGAAAGCTACCGAGTGATACCACGGTCAATCCTCAACATCAAGGAACCAACACACAAAATATGAGAAATGTTCATATTAATTCGGTTAGTATCCTTCCTGACTCTGAAATTTTTGATAATGACTTTACTTCTTTTTCACAACAAGTTGCAGATAAGGAAGAGAAAGCCGATACGATGGAAGAGAGTGACCCAGGTGCACCCATCATTCCAATCAAAGTAGGAAAGTTGAAGATAAAAAGAGCACTTTTGGATTATGGAGCAGCTGTCAGTATCTTGCCAGGTATGTTATATGATCAGTATGACTTCGGTCCTTTAGAGAAAGTTGACACCACTGTGGTGTTAGCTGACTTGACTCAAAAATGTCCTCGGGGGATGGTAAAGAATGTTATAATCAAGTTGGGAGAATTTTACTACCCTGTGGACTTTATGGTGCTCGATTTTGCACCAGTGAGAACGAATGAGCAACCGAATGTCATATTGGGTCGACCATTTTTAGCAACAGCGAATGCTCAAATCAATTGTCGGGATGGAACAATTGACATGACTTACGAAACTCGTAAGTTACGTTTTAATGTATTTTCCAAGTCGATTAATTATTTTGTTAATGATAAAGTTTTTGTGGCAGATATGACTAACGTGTGTGTTCCTACTTATACTTCACATGTAAGCATGAACACCACTTTTAAGAATGATTTTGAGTATGATAGGGATAAGCATGTGGACTTGAAGGAATTTGTGGATTTAAAAGAAAAGAAAGAGCCAATTATGAAGTTGGAAACAAAAGATGTGAAATCTAAAATGAAGAAAAAAGTTGGCGATCCACTTGATCCTATAAAAGACAGAGTTGAGGCATTAATGTTTGGGCCACAATACGATCTAGTTGAAGAACTGCCGGATCATTTGAAGAATACTGGAGTCAAGCATCCTACTCGACCACCATGAGTGGTCGCAGGTACGGTCTGGCTGAAGACCTAAAACTTAGCGCTAATCGGGAGGCAACCCGAATTTAATTTTTATGCTTTGTGTTTGATATGTCTATTTAAGTAGTTTAATTTGATAATCGTTACGTTTGTGTCTGGGCGGTTCGGGTTGGAAAAGTCGTTTGTGTTGATTAATTGAATAAATTGATTTGCAAAGAAGAAAAAAAAAACTCACACACTTAACTTAAATACCACACATTGGGGACAATGTATCTCAAGTGTGGGGATGAGGGAAAATTTGGAAAAATTTTATTGTTTTTAAGCAATCCAATCAAACATGAAAACGACAAGCATATCAATTGAGTCTTGCCATGTTTGATGTAAGGGTCCTTAGTCATGGTCTAATTCTACGATAGCAAAAATAACTATGTTAGCAAGGTTTTACAAAAAATTAAGAACTGTCTAGTTAGGGTTAACAGGCTAATGGTGTAATAAAAACATGCACACCGGCAACCCTAATTCCTACTTGGTGAGATTTTGAAGCTTACTAGATTGTTAGTTCACATAAAAAGTGTTTCAATTGTTGAGTGTAGGCCATATGATTCTTTGTTTTAGAACTTGTGTGATTTGATACATACCAAGACGGTGAATTTGATAAATGCACATAGATGATAGAGGCAAACTAGGATTCCCTTCTCTTTTAACACATTTCTTGTGATGCATCAGTTTACCTAAAATTCCCCCTAGTAGCCACTTTCGAGCCTTAAACCGTTTATTTTGACAAACCCATATCAATAAAACCCAAATCAAATTTTACCCAATGTGACCAAGTTACCACTGTTGATAACATTCAGACTAGCTTTAGTATTTGATTTATGATAAAAGCAAAAAATAAAAAAATAAAAAAAAACTAGAAAAAAAAAGAAAAAAAAAAGAGAAAGAAAAGAAAGATGCAAATTGTTGGTTATGGGTTAAATATGCACCCATGCGTTTGCTTGTTTGAATAATAGTTATGTCAATAAGGATGTCAACAGTTGGTATTGCCTTAATTTATATTTTAGCCACACTCACAGCCAATCATTCCTACCTTAACCTAAGCCCAAAACCCGTAAGTCCTTTTGATGTGTGCATGGTCAATTTATTACCGTGGAAGCTTGATTGTCACCCAAGTATATGACAACAAAGTTTCATATGTGGACCTTTCGAGTGATATATTGGTGCAATTTTCACCAATCCAGAAATTAACCGAGAGGAGTGAAAAATGGTGAGGGGTGTGTCGCATGACAATAAAAGCCGGAAGCTTGTTAGGTTTAATTAGTCAAATTCTATTTTGAATTAAATGTAACATCCTTTACTTGTTAATCAAACATGATTATTGAAATTCTGGAATGGATATGACTTTGAACCATAGCTAAGACATAGCAAAGGATTTTGGTTTATAATGTTGTTAAATGTTTGAATTAGATTTGCTTGAGGGCAAGCAAAGCTTAAGTGTGGGGATGTGATGTGTGTGCGTTGGAATGAGATTTTAAGTGTTTAAACGTCAAATATTACGTATGATTATTCGTTTATATGCATGTGATTGAGTTGAATAGGTTGACTATGAGTTGGAAGTGATTTTGTAGGAAAAACAAGGAATTTGGAAGCTTACATGATAAAACAAGTCATTGGAGGGGTCAAGAAACGAAGTTTCAAAGTCAGCAGAAAGGCTTCCACCGTAGCCTACTGTAGCCACCGTAGGCTACGCCAGCTCAAGTAAAAAATCAGCAGAATACACCCCAGCGTAGGCTACGCTGGCTGGCGTAGCCTACGCCAGGACCCTTTTCAAAAACCCTTAAATACGCGTTTTATTTAGGTTTTAGCCACCACTTGATTCTCATTCGACCTAAGACGAAAAAAGACGTATTTTGGAAGTTCTGGGATCGATTTTTCACCATTCCAACCCACAAAAACAAGATTCAATCATCCGGAATGCAAATCAACAACGGTTTTGAAGATCATTCAAGAACAATGAGCGGCTAATCCTCTCGTGATCGACTTCGGGTATTAGGTTTTGCGTGATTAGGTTTTTGTTTTTGTTTAACTTTGTTGGGATTAAACTTTAGAACCCGTTAAGTTCTTTTATGAGTTTAACTTGTGTTTTGATTATTTAAACAACGACGTTGGTAAACTTTTATTTGAATATCATTTAATCTTCCGAAATTATATGATTGCAAGTTTTGGTTTCTAATTGAATTGGCATTGTGTATCAAGACCCATTAAGTCCTGATTATCGATATCACTTAATCATAGCACGTATAGAGTCCCTATTAAGGATTTTCCTTGAAGTTAAACTAAACAATTGCTGAAAACCAAACCTAGAACCGAAGTGGATTACTTTCTCTTATAATCGTTTTCTTAATCAAGTTTGATTCTTTCAAAGTTGTTTTCTTAGTTTATTTGTTAATTATTCCAAAAATCCAATTTTCACAGCCAAGGGCAATAGTTAAGTAATTTGTTAATTTAATTAATTAATATTTCATAAATTAAAGTACAATACACCGACCACTAATTCCACGAGGATCGACAACCCTACTTACCCTAACTAGTTTAAGGTGAATAGGAACACACATTTTAACATCTTATTTGATTGATACTTCGACATCGATCACTCGTTAAGTTAATTCGAGTTTAGCTTAAACGAGTTTAGTGTTCGAGTTTGATCTTAAAAGTTAAAAATAAGCTTGTGTAATTTAAAACTGTGAGCTTGAGTTTTTTGCTTATTGAGCTTAAATTGACTCGCAAACCTAAAAAAGTTCATTGTTTATGTAGTTATTCTATATTCAAAAATCAAGTTTCATTTAATAAATTCAATATATATTTCTAGTGGTCAAGGCGGAGATCAAAGGTTTTATCTTTTTTGAAGGTTTAAGGTTTAAATTTTAGTATTGACGAATAATTACTAACTTGGAGTGGTAACTACTAACCACTAACATGTCATTCAAATATATATATATATATATATATATATATATATATATATATATATTATATATATATATAATAATTATTACTATATATAAATTTATGATAAAAATAAACTTGCTTAATCATCGAGCTTTAGCTTTACTTGTCGAGTTTGATCATTATTTATGTAATTTTCATTTAATATATGACAATATATATATATATATATATATATATATATATATATATATTTATATATATTTATATAATAATCATTACTATATATAAACTTACGATAAAAAGTAACTAAATTACATGAATTATGTCGTATATGAAAATTAGAATCTAAATATATAATAAATATAAATGTAAACAAATAAACAAAATAATAATAGCGAGATGAGCTCGTGTTTGAAAAATACTTATAAACCGTGCTTAAGCTTTAGAAATAATGTTTGCAACACGTTGAGCTCTCATATGTTAAATGAATTGAGCTCGAGCCTAATCAAACTCAAGCTCAACTCCACTCGATTGGTTAATAGGTCAGGCTCGAGACACTTTAATATATTCATTCTGTTCTTTCTATGATAAAATTATATCCCAAATTTACTCCCAACCATTTTTATGAGTGTGTACTTGTTTATGATTGTTACCGTTAATTTAACATTTTGAATTTTGTCACCTCCAATCTAATGCCAAACTAATATTAAGAACCGACTCAAAATAATTAATATTAATATTCAAGTACATTCTGATGTAAATATTATATTATAATAATAATAATAATCAAAGGGATATTGCCTCGATATAGTATCACTATCAAGTAAACTTAAGATCCGGAGACATAATTAATAAGACGCGTCTATGCGATTGTTTGAAGAATAGAAAGCAAGTTTCAATGTCAAATCCGCGTGTGCTTAAACATTTGATTTCCCATGTGATTAAATGTTTGACTTCACATGTGATTTAATGTGTGTATATGTCACTATGTTAGAAGTTAAAACCAACTTTAGCTTGTTTGAAATCTATCGTGTAGAACATTAGTACAAAATGGAGTATTTATAGGTTTAAAAAAACTAATTCAACAGTCACCAAAAGATTCATAGCTCCTAATAAAAGTATAACCAATATTAATTTCTAATTAATTAAGCAAGTTGTTATTTAGTAAATTACATGGTCACTGTGTTTTTATCAAAACTTTGGATTTGATCCTTAATGCTTAAATGTTTTGAATTTGACCTTCAACCTTAAATTTATATATTTTCTATGGTCCAAAGGCTATAACAGAGTTGAATATTTAACTTTTAAATTATTTTCCATCTCAGGTAGTTATATCATTTAGATAGGGTTTATTCCTTTCCTCTTTTTTATAACCCATGTCGTCCAATGAATGCCAATTGGGTTTAGAAAAATAGCAAACTTTTTAGTTTGACTCAAAAATCATAAGTAGTTAAAAAAAATTCAAGATTATTAAAATCCATGAACATAAACCGATCAAAAGGTCAAAAAGAAACTGAAACACCACAGAATGATGTTGAACTGCAACGAATCAAAACCCATTTTAACTAGACATTTTGGATGGTATTTGACTTTTAGTGTCAAACCATTTTAACTTGAATTACATGCCAGGAGGCTTCTTAATGTTAATTACAATGAGATACATGTCTGTAACAATATTTTTATTGAAAATACAAAGCGACCACCGATTAGTTCAATAGTGTATAACGTGTTTCTTTTCTAATATAAAATAAATGACAAAATAAATTAAATAATTACCTAATAACAAGTTGTATCTTGTCAGCAATAACGTGTTCTTTTTCTACCTAAACATAAAATACAAGCATATAAATTCTCATTCCAAATCCCTTTTTCAGTCATCAAATTTGGCATTTCACAAAGCTGCAAATTTGATGTGTTTTTGATGGTATAATAAAATTAAAATTAGGTTATAAAAAATCAAAAGTTAAAAAATACATAAAACGTGATTTTTATAATTATTTAATACATTACATCCTTAAATCTATAAGATGAATTGAAAATGTTAATTATAGCTAGTCAAAGACTGCTTTTCTTTAATAGTAACCTGTAACCATGTGTTCATTTTTGTTTTCACAAAATATTTAAATGAAAAATTGTTATTAACTTCAAATGTTTAAGTGAAGATCGAAAACTTTATTAAGTATATTTAACGTACAAGGGCGGAATTAGGTAGAAGGCATCGGGTTTACTTGACCTCAATTTGAATGACACAAAACGAAACTAATATTTATTGAAAATTATAGGGGAAAAATGGTTTTTTTTATTTGTTTTGAACATTAATAATTATTTATATTTGTTAAATAAATAATTATTTATTAGTGAGTTCTTATTCTTCTATACGAGAGGTTCACAATGAATCAAACTTTGTCCAAAACGAAGCTAAAATGACTTAGATATCGATATTCGAAGTTGATATAATAAGTGGAAGTGGTTATTTTGTCCGACACTAGTGAAGTGACAAAACAAACCTTGAAGTGATGTAGTATATAAGAGTTTCTTGTCTCACATTGGAAGGCTAATAAATCTTGAATGAATTTATAAGTGAAAGTTTATAAGTGGGAGTTTCATGAGAATATATTCGTATATAGTTAGGAACACCTAATAGCTGCTAACACGTGTCGGGGCATGGGCGCGAGACCAGGGCAAGGCGATATGTTTGCTTTGATGGCACACTTCGTATACTTGCATCGCCGCGAGTTGCTTGAGAGCTGTTTTAGTAGTTTTGAGTTGTGATGTGAGGGTTTAGCAGTTGTAGATCAACCATGTCTGCTGATCAGCAGGTGCGTATGCTTGATGCTGAAAGACAATTTTTAGCAACTGTTGCTATTGTTGATTTGTAGCTACTAAAAATAGTTTTTAAAAGCTACAGAAGTTAATTCTATATGAGTTTAGGCATTAAAATGGTCAATAATTGTAAGCTCAAATCATTGTTAATGCGATTACCATTTGTATAAATCTCTTGAAACTGTTACTTGCTCATATCATACATATACAAAGATTATGTACCTTGTTGGTTAATGAATTTTGATAATTCACAAAAACTACACCACTCTATAAACCAAAGAAGAATACTCATGCTTCTATATTTTAACATCATTTATTTTTCGTTTTCATCTTTCCAAGACATCTTCATATCTAGTCTTACCTCGGATGCGAGGAAATCTCTGGTAGTGCACATAATGTTTTGGTTGTTGTACCTTAGGAGACAAACGTATTCATCTGAGAGGAGGAGCGGATTTGTTTTATGGTAAATGAATTGAATACGTGCGTCAACCATCACTCAACCTTTTGGTTCGTTCATTGTGTAGTCAAAGGCAAAGCTGGGAAGAATCTCTACGGTTTTAAGATTCAAGTAAAAAAAGTTCTCTTCTAGTTCCGTCTGAAAACTATGGTTTGAATTTGTTTCAATTCTGTAATGCAGTATTGCATTTTAATGTTTCTCATCAATAACGTGATTATTGTTACTATTATTTTATTGACTATTGATAGGGTGGTGAAAGTTTAATGTTTAAAGGCTTTATTTCTATATTTTATGTGTCAATTTATGAGAAATATAGTTACTTTTGAGATATTCTTGTGTTTGTAGGTTAAACGTTGTGATAATTGGTTAATAAGCATGCACGTATCATAGTTAATATTGCGTTTTTAATATACTTTATGTATCGAATGGTATTACTTTGTTATATGTTTGAAATGTAAGTTAAATGAAGCTTAACAAATATTATCTGAGAAGAAAACAAAGGATAACAAAACTACGGCTTGAAAGGTGCTGAAAATAAAGAAAACTATGCAAAGTGCAGGGAGGTCGTAAGCTACGGCCTGAGGCCGTAAGCTACGGCCTGAGGCCGTAAGCTACGGCCTGAGGCCGTAACTTACGGCCCTGTGTTGAGTCTGTCTGTGAACCCCGTAAGACAGGAGGTTTGGCCGTCTGGTTGAACGTAGGCCCTAACCTACGACCTATATCCCGTAAGTTACGGTTTAACGTGATCTTTTGAGGAATGTTTCAAATTTTAAAACCTATTTAATCCCTAACATTAGGGTTTCGAAGGGACACTGGCCTCCAATCCCAAGAACGAATCTTGGGACTATTTTAAGCCATTAGAACTCTCTTTAATCATCAACTGATTAAGGATTCATATGCGCAAAGTGAAAATCAAAGAGATTATGATGAAGATGTTAGGCTAAACCACCCGTGATCATCTCCAGATGGATGGTTTGTGATTTGATTATGCATGCTTGTATTTTTACCTAGTCAACACATAAACTTTGATTGTTTAACAACACTTATTCGTTTATGTGTTTTGAATCATGTGTTGATTAAAGATTATTGTTAGTGGGTTGGATTATTGCTTATCAAGTTATCAATCTTGCATTATTACCCATTGAGTAGTAATTAGGTTATTATTATTAATTGATGATTGCAAATAAAGTTTCTACATTATGGCATTAGTTAGATTACTAGTTAATTTACATAATCAGTTATCAAGTTGATAATTACCTTTTAACATATGTGATAAACAAGTTATATCTATGTGGCTTCAAGATTAGGTAAAACATAAGCCGTGTATTCAATTTCATTCCTGAAAGATCCCTTTCATCTCAATAGTTCTTAATCAAGTTCATGTTTTCATTTTGTTTATTAAAGTAATTGTTTTTTGTTAATTTCATTCATCTCTAATTTACAGTCAAAGTGACAATAGTCTAGTTTTCATTGGTAAGTTAGTTAACTAATCAAATTAGTTATGTAATACTAACCACATGCTACCTTTGAATACGATACCTGACTTACTCTAGCTATCAAGGTTAATTAGGTTTTTGCATGACCCCAAAGATAGGTCATCAGAAGTACATGAAGAAGTTATAAGAAACAGGATGAAAATTGGAGCTCGGGTGGTGAAGAAGTGTCAAAGAGAAGTTTCAAGACAACGGTAACTTGAAAGAAACATAACTTGAGCTAGAAAAAGAGTTACTGGACCCACGACCTATCAACAGAAATATCTCGAAAAGTGACACATGAAAATCAAGTTTGTGTAGGGGGTGGCACCAGTGACGCCATTCTAGGCGTCACCGAATCCGATACCATCAGAAACACTTTCAGAGCCATTGTTGGTCAGCAACTTTCAGCCAGATGCCTTTGGGGGCGCCACGACACCACTGGTGGCGCCACCGACGTCGATCGTCATGTTTTGGAGGATTTTAACCTAATTGAAAGGTTTTAAAGGGACATTAATCCAAGTACGAAAATTACCTCTTTACACAACATTTTTGGATGAAAAAGCTTCCATCTTTCACTATTTCAAAGCTTTCCAAAATCAAGATCATCCGAATTCATATGCTTAATTTAAGTTGCTTTGAAGATTCAATGATGAGTCAAGACTATTCATTCGTGATTCACTCTGGGGGACGGGTTTGTGCAAGTTTATGTTTTTCTTAGTTTGTAACCTAGTTTTGAGATTGGATCTTGAAACTTTTAAGTTCTATTGGATTCAATTAATGATTTGATTATTTAAACAATTTGATTATGTTTAAACCTAATTTTAGTTTTCTATAACCTTGGTTTCCTTTGATTATTGTGTGATTGATTATCAGAATTAGAGTTACATAATTCAAATTGATAATTGTGTGAATGAAGTCCTTAAGCTTTAATCCAAAAACTGTCACTTAGATCTTATCATGTGTAGGTCACCGTTAGTGATTTCTTAATAGGTTAACTAAGAAACATAACTTTGCCAAACCAAAATCCCGAAGTGGGTTGCTTCTTCCCCAAGATTGTTAAAAACCTAATCTTTAGTTTTGTTAATTTAATTATTTCTCAAATCAATCAACCAAGCAATTTACTTTTCAATGTTTAGCATTCTTAGGTTAATCGTTACTAGCATTTCCATATGATTCCCTGTGGATTTGACACCCTTCTTACCATTTAGTATTAAGGGTGATTAGACACTCTTTTATTAATATTTTTGATTGACCACACGATATCGATCAACTATTTATTAAAAGTGAACTTATCTCCTACGATATTTTCTCATCTGAAATTAGCTCGTGTATGGAAATAACAAGGAGTATGCACATTACAAAAACGAGCTTAGTTTCATAAGAAACTTCATTTACAAAATGTCGAGAATAACTTAAATAAAAGATATTGCCTCCAGATCATGTACGAAGTTGGGGAGGAGTAAAATTCCTTGTTGGGGTGAAGAGTCGTCCAGTCGACTATCACGTAAGGAAAAAAGCCAATTGGCTCTCTCGGTTTCCACCATCACCCACAATCTCTCGGTGAAGACGATACAGTATCACCGCTTCTCCCAAAGTCCCTCCTTGGCTTCCTCCCTCACTCTTCCGCTTCTCCCTCCTTCCTCGAGTTGCAACCACTCTGTCCCCTAGGTGCTTACTACACAAATATAAATAAAAAGTTTGACGTGTCATGGATTCCACATTAGTAATATATTAAACAAAAATGAGAAGCCCTTACAAAAGTAAAAATAAGTTAAGTTAATTAAAACTAAGGCCACTAGCACCACTAGCCGCCACCACCACCACCACCAACCACCATGCCTACCACTACCAGCCACCATGGCCTCCACGACCATGACCATCACCACCACCACCACCGATCACTACATGCCACCACCACCACCACCACCACCATCACCAATCACCACCACCCGTCACCAACACCTCAACCATTACCACCTTTGACAACTACTTCCGATAACCACCACCACCACTAACAACCACCATCGGTAACCACTAGCCACCACCACTAACGGTAACCACCCACCACCAACGGGAACCACACCAGTAACCTCCGGCCACCACCGGCTGCCACCATCGGTCACCACCACTGGTTATCACCACCATAACCACTTTTGTATTCCATTCTTTTTTTCTTTTCTATCTAACAAACAACACAAATAATAATTCATTTTATTTCCATTGGTAACCAAAAAAACACTGGAATGTAATGATTTATTTCATTCTTTTATTCATTACATTCATTCGTCTATTTCATTACCTTATACCAAACAAATTCATCACACATTGAATTATGTATGAAGCAAGGAAGGGGAAAGTCTTTAGTGAAATTTTGATTAATTTTGTTGACATGATTGGTTCCACAATAGTTTTCTCAATAATTTAAATACTAAACTTAATAATCACGCTAAAAACATTTCACAAATCCGTAACGATTCAATAAAACCTTAGTTGTGATGGGGTTGGTCTAATGATATATATGAAACTTTTTTAAGGTTAAGGTACGACCATCACTTATAATAAATTAGTGTAAATTAATTATAATATACAATTAAAACAGGTTAGATAAATGTATATGTTGTCTCTATCAAAACCTCAATCAACTACAAATTTATCATAGCATCCCGCTTTTTCTCCTTCTAGAATTGATGTCCAACGGGATTGGTGTTTCATGTAATATATTGATTTCTCACATTCCGAAGGATAATATAGTTTTTATTCGCTACATATTTAATTTTAGAATATTAAAATATAGTTTTACATTTCATTTGAATTTCTCCAAGGAACTGCAATGGTGGTTTAATTGGTTAACCAAATATCGATGATTGAACAATTAGTTATATTGTTAGTTATTTTGCATCGTGATCTTCGTTATTTTATATTGATTATAAACTTTTCGTAAAGTTTGATCTTAAGTTTATTTATTTATTTTATAATAATTATCATAGCTTTAGCAATTTTAGTTAAACTACAATATAGATTTATCAAATTTTTATTTGAGTTAAATACATGTAAGGTCGCTTTTCAAGTTTAATCCACAAGTATGGTTTATTACAAGTTAGCCTATTAAGTATGTCAAGTTACAACAAAATTTCCCCAACTTGAATGAACGTTAACTTTTTTTGTTAAGTATGTGTGAAATGACTCTTGTACCCCTTCTTAGAGATGGGCAAATCGGGTTTGGGCCGTACCTGGGCCCGGTACAAACCGGGTTTGGGCCCAACCGGGTTTTTTGTACCCGGGTATTGGTGAACCCGGGTACGAACCCGGTACGAACCCGGGTCGGGTTCAGCGAGATACAAACCCTACCGGTATACCCGGGTAGTGTCGGGTCGGGTTCGGTTCGGGTATGAAACCCGGGTTCAACCGGGTTTTTTCCTTTTTTTTTTTCTTTTTCCTTTTCTTGTTTGTGTGTCGAACACGGGTCGTATGTTTTCTTTTTCTTATATTTTCTTTTCTTTTTTTTCTTTTATTTTTCTTTTCCTAACCGGGTTCACTTGAATGAAAAATTTAAACAATTAATATATAAATATATACAAATCTTGAGCAGAAAAAGTTACACTTATAATATACAAATATTAAATACTTTTTATATAAAACATTGAATGACAAAGAAATTTAAAAAGAACATGAAAGACATATAATATTAAAACAACTTAAAAATACATAAATGAATCAATAAAAATAACAATATCGTCTAATTTTATCTACTACGAGATGCTTGATTAAATGCTAATTTTTCATCGGATATGTCAGAAGATACGCCGTCTTCTACCTCTTCATCATGTACTTTAGCTTCGAGTGTAATCTCGTCTTCGAGGCTTGTTTGGTCTTGTATACGATCCGTTGCGTCTAAGTGATCCTTTAAACAAATGCACATCTCCACTGCTTCCGGAGTTAGTCTTGTTCTCCGTAATGATATTACCCTGCTACTAAGAGAAAAAGCAGATTCCGAAGCTACCGTAGAAGCTTGGACGCTTAGTAAATCACGGGCCATAGCAGAAAGAATCGGAAATTGAGATTCTTTTTCCTTTCCACAAGCCAAAATATTGAATGCACGATAATATTCGGTAGTCATAGTGGAAATAAAATCCGTTCCACTATATCTACCGAGCTCACTTGTTGGGGTGTTAACCCTTTGACGTTTAGCCGTCACATCCCGGACAACATTCAACATAGTCAAAACTGGGTCTTTAACCGATGTACTAGCACTTGAGGTTGATTCGCTTGGCATGGTTATGTTTACGTTAGGCCCATATCTATTTAAATAAAAATTATAAATTATTTTCAAACTATGATTAAAATTTTCTTTTGCTTCGTTTGAAAAATTAGGGTTTTCGTCATGCATATCCAAATTGTCATTATCTCATCTATCAAACATTCAACCCCGCAACATTTAGAAACGGATTTAAAGCGATGGCACACGTAAACACGGGTGGTAAGTCCTTAAAATATTTTTTAAACTTTTCTTTCATTGGTTCTATCATTTGATTAAACATATTATTTTTATTTTGAAAATTTTTAAAATTCAAAGACATAAAATATAATTCTTGAAGCACCGAATAACTAGTGGAATAATAAACTCCCGATAATTTTGTTGTTGAGTTTTTAAAAACCTCAAGAAACTCGGATAGACGTTGAAGATTCTCCCAACCCGCATCCGGAAATGGGTCGGCTTCACCATTATCCGAAAGACTATTATGAAAAGCTTTCAAAGTGCCCTTTTGTTTTAAAGCACATTCAAACATGTGACAAGTCGAATTCCACCGAGTAGGTACATCCCAATTAAGACCTAAAAATCTAGAGTGCGTATCCTTACAAAGTTGTTTATAATCTTGATATTTTCTTCTACTTTTTTTAAAAACGTCATGTAACATAAATCGAAAAGATGTAATAAAGTTATTAACATATTGCCCGGATAGTCCATCTTGCACTACTAAATTAATAATTGTGAGTGAGCCATATCAAGATTGAAGAGAGTGAAAGTGTAAAACGAGAGAGTGAACGTGTAAAACGAGAGTAAACGAGAGTATTTTTGCGTTTTTTGCATATGTTTTTGCGTTTGAGACTTGGGTACTAAACCATATCAACCCACACCTATTTATACTAACTTATAAGCCTAAAAATGACAAAAAAAGGCCAAAAATCGATCCCAACGGCTATATAGCCGTTAAAAAACGGCTACTTAAAAAAAAAAACGGTCAAAACCGGGTCCAACCCGGGGTCATCCGGTTCCAGGTCGGGTCGGGTTCGGGTCGAGTTCTAAAAAATTCTAGAAAATCATTCCGGTTCCAACCCTACGGGTTATTTTCGGGTCCAAACCGGGTATACATATACGGGTCGTACCGTACCCAGTTCCGGGTCGGGTCCGAACCCGGTTTTTATGCCCACCTCTACCCGTTCTCACAACCCTTTCCACCACCACGCACACCCATTCTCACAACCACCGCCTCCATCATTGCCAACACCTAACACCTCGACCACTATCAGCCCCACCACCTTAATTCCCCATGATCAGTTGTTGAAGGTGTGTTGTGGTGGTGAGTGTTAGAAGTGTCTGGTGTATGCGTGGTGGTTGTGACTGTCGAAGAGGGGTGCTATGGCAGTGGGGTTGTCGAACTATTGAGGATGAAGAAGACACGGTGTTGGTTGTGCTACTTTAATGGTGGTGGTGGTTCTATGTTTGCAATCCATGTTAAGAGAATGAAGAGAGAAGGAAGACAAGGGTAAAAATATCATTTCACATATACTTACAGAAAAAGTTAACGTCCATCCAAGGTGGGAACAATTTTGTTACAACTTAGCATACTTAGTGGACTATTTTGTAATAAACCATACTTGGGTACTAAACTTGAAAAACGACTTTACCTCATGGATTGTTTATGTAATTAACTCTTTTATTTTTTTTAAAATACAAATTTTATATATTAGGATTTAGCTATAAAGCTTTTTCCCCATCAACTTTAATTAAGCTTACAATATATAACCTCTATTATCATACGTTCAAATGTAAACTTTTATTGGTATTTAACCACTTTTATCATACGTTTCGAGTTATATTTTTATCATAGCACAAACGTATAACTAATCAAAACTATCACTACAGAAAACTAGAGTATCAACGGTGAACTGAAATTTTATTCGTTACGACGTTCTTTTTCCTCACACTCTTGTTTTATTCGTTGTGACGTTTTTTTTCCCACATGCCAACATGAGTGTTAACCGAGCACTACAAATTTTCGGGCTCATCAAAAACCCCCGCAACACGTAAATATACATCTAATAATTTTTAATATCCCCTAAAAATGACAAATAAGTGAAGGTAATCATCGACATGACCTGCTTGAGTGTCTTCTATGAAACTAGCATACATATCAATGGTGCGTTGGTGACAATTATAAAGTCACATCAAGTATACTCACAGTGGCGGAGCTTGAACCACACCTTAAGGGGGCGGTGCCGAACTCTATATTTTATTTAAAAAAAAATTCACTGCCGGACCGAAAATTTACACTAATGAGCCGAAATAATACTACTGATGAAAAGAAGAGGCGAAGCACAGAGCCCTCTGGCCATAGTAAGCTTCGCCTATATACACCCAAGTACTATTATGTTCACGAAAAAAGCCATGCAGTACTATTATCTTCACGAAAAAAGCATGTAGTAATCAATGAATCGTACTCTTGTTTTCCTTTGTGTTTCTATTTATATAAACGAGTTTACCAGACTCACAAACTAGCAAGCGGCACCCTCGTCTCAGAACGTCACAAGAGGCTACCGACTCATGGTTCTAAACCAGACGAAGATGTAGGTTTGAACTACTATATCTGCCTCACGATCACATTACACTCAAACATTGACCTAATTCCTTGATCATCTTCGTGAGCTAGTCACCCCAAGATGTTTACCTAGTTTGGATCGAATCTGAGTCTACTTTGAAGAGTCTCAGTCGCATATTAGTAGGCCACCATGAGATGGTTTCTATCGTATATAAAGAAACACATTTTGCTATGTGCCTTAGTTTAGAAAGATGTGAATCACCTAAGGACTCACATAATCAAGGTGAAACATAACCTCTTACATAACTAGGCATCGTCACTTGGATTAATAGTTGAGCGGTAAAACTAAAATCTCTTAAATAAAACCAACATCTAAATCCTAATCCTGACATGAGATAGTTTAAAAATAAAAGTACACTCGCGGAGTCCTCATTTAAGAAAACATTAGTAGGGCATCATAGGAACCTTCTACTTGCATTTTTGTAATATTATTTGGCCATACCTGTTTTCTAGAAACATGCCACAAATTTGTTTGGATTTACTATAAGTCTAAAACGCTTGGGTCTTAAACCATATATTATTGCATCAAGGCTTTAAACGTGGTGTCAAATAAAGCTTGTAAATAGGTTTTCTTTTAAAAAATTCAAAACACAGATAATAACTTTACTTCCCACATTTATTTTATGCTGATCATGTATTATTTATGGGGATCGAGCAAACTTCTAACTTCAAAAACATATCTAGAATTTTAAGGTGTTTTCATTTGGTTTCGGGTATAAAATAAAAAATTGAAAAGAGAAAAATATATGGGAGTGATATTGATTCGAGAAATGTTATATCACTTCAAACTTTTTGCGGTGCAAAAAAGTGGCGTACCTACATTGTGAGGTTTGGGGTAACCACCGAACACATTCAAGTGTTATGTGCACGTGAAAATCCTGACTGTTTTTATAAAATTTGCAATCGTCCCATAAGTGTTTTGAAACTTAAGAAATAGCAAGATTGTAGTAAACACATTGTTGGAGGTAGAACTATAATGAAGTCACAGTCCAGCGAATCACATTTTCTTACTAATCAGGGTCTGTAACCGAGTTGATTTTTAGTACTTTATCCTCGAATATTAAAATAGTTAGCAGGAAGAAAAAAGTAAAATTTTATATCAAGATAAATGTTTTTTACTATTAAACAAGCTAAATTTATATTGGTTTCATAGTATAATTGCTTCACACATATTACATATAATATTTTTATGAGTGTATTGCTTTAAACATTGAATAACACATTTATGAGAGTAATTGCTTTAACACGGTTTATGATGTATGCAAATACAAGAATTGGTGACCCTTTTAACGATGTTTTTCTTCAAGAACTGGATCCGACCCGATCTGGTCCAAATCATACCGAATTTATTATATTGCAATAGCTAACGACCCTTAAAAGTTTCTACCCATGAAAAAAATTTCTAGGTTCGTCAGGTAGTTTTTCTTTACATATCTTGATGTTCGAGTGGGTGCTTATACGAACTTAATTGTATAATTTGAAACAGTTGTGGATAAATTTAAAAATAAATTATCCACTTTGGAAATCAAAGATTTTGTCTTTTGTGGTGAAATTACACTTCTTAAATCTTTAAGTCTGTTATAGGGAATTTGCCAACACATGTTGATCAAACACGTAATTGGAATAATTTACTAAAATTGAAAGAGACTTAAAAGAATTAGATTGAAAAACTTCTTAGTAATGTAAAAACTTTCTATTATTTTCGACGGGGGAAATTCCAAGATTGTAAGATAATCGAACTGATACATTTAAGAGACAGTGTTAGGTCCTAACATATGCATAGAAAGTATTGAAATACAACATTAATCAATGATCATGTTTTATTCAAACATGCAAATTACAATCACTTTCGGCTAAAATGAATAACCTTGAACATTGGCTTGTTGGCTTAGAGAGCGGTATTGGAAGACTTACCATAAACGACTCAATGGTAAAAGATTTCTTTCAATCAACTGTGAAATTTAACACAATGCGTCTGATTTACACTCTGTTGTAAATGAGCCGATCGGCTGGTTTGTTTTTAAACGAGCCAAACACGAGCAAAGGTCTGCTCGGCTCGGTTCGGCTCGAATTATTTTTTTAATCAATTTTATGTATAGAATTATATATATACATACAAATATTTAAATATATACAATTATATTATAGTTTATACACACCACTATCTTGTTTTGGTCCACTATATATAAAAAAAATACCATTCATATGTATACATACTAGACAATCAAAACACAATAAAAAAATTTAATATTAAATCTAAAAGTAAAACACTAAGCCACTAAGCGATAGTGTTTTTGAC